>WEKX01026009.1:159155-191426 GCA_013390025.1 Pitta sordida
GTAAGGCTTAGAAGGAGAGAAGGGACCACAGCAGCACCTGTATTTGAAGGTGAAGCCCGTCCGGTCCGTGCCCACCCGGAACTGCCGCAGAAACTCCTTGAACCGCTTCTGCAGCTGCGACTTCCGAACCTGCCCCTCGTCCACGGACGCATCTCCCCCAAAACTGTCGCTGTAGTAAATGCCGGGGTCATCGAAGCCGGACATCGCGACTGCTGCTCCGCTGAGGGGGCGAGAGCGCTCGGTCAGCCCCAACCGCCTCCCCGCCGCCTCCCGCTCCCAGCGCCCCGCGGGATCCCTCCTCCCCGGGCTGCGCCCACCTGCTCCCAGGCTGCACCACACCCGCACACGGAGTCCGNCAGGGCGGCACGTTGGTGGTCCCGGGCGGGGCGGGACTGCAGGCACAGCGTCCGTCCCGGGGATTCAGTGGGTCAGTTACTGCTGCAGCTCCCGAGGCGTCTCGAGCCTGTCTCTGCAGGGCATCTCCGGGGTGTTTTTCTCTTGATGGCTAGTGAACTGCGAGGGGGGAAGACTGGCAGGTCGTGGGTGCGCATTTTGGTCCCTCAAACACTGCGCATCCTAAGGCAGAGAAAGCTGGGAAGCGTAGTGCATGGCAAGGGGCAGAGAGGGGCTTCATCTGCGGCCAGGCGGAAGTAAAGACCGTCTTGTTACAGAGAAACCAGATAGATTCAGAAAGATCACACACGACTACAAACAAAGCTTCAGTCGTGTTCACCTCTGAAGACTTTAGGCTCAGTCCGGAGTCCTTCGATGTGTGATACATAATCAAAGGACCATCTGACACGAGCAGGCAGGGGATAGTGTCAGTCGGAAGCATATTTTCTCACCCTGAGGTTGCAGCACAGAATCACGGAATATTCTGAGTTGGAAGGGACCCACAAAGATCATCGAGTCCAACTCTAAACGGCGCCACTGCCTTCCTGGCGGGAATCGAACCCCCAGTCTCCCGCATGAGAGATGAGGACACTCCCCTGTACTAAACGGGCTGAGTGTGGGACAGTGTTCCTGAGCTCATGGGTGTTTGTTTGCCACTTTGGGATCTTAGTTACTCCAGCGTGGCTGAACGAACGGAGTGATCGCGTTGGGGTGGGTTAGAACCCGGGTCTCCCATACGCCAGGTGGGGACACTTACCACTGTACTGGATGAACAAGTTCATTTATTTGAATAGCCATCAAGCCCTGTATCCCTGCTTTTCAAACATCTATCTGTCTATCTTTTCCAGGAATTACCAGGGTTGGCATGCGAGTCCAAAGAATTATTAAAGGGGATTGTGGAGGGTAAGGTACATATATAAGGTAGATAAGAGCCTGGGAATAGTGATACTCATTTTTCCCACTGCTCATTCTCAGCAGGACCTGCCTTCTGATTCATGTTCTTTGAGCAGGTTCAGTTCTGGTCGTTAAAACAGATCAGCAAGAACATGTGTCTTTGTGATTACGGTCACAGCTAGAGCAGGCAGCATCATGGAGATACAGATCACAAAGGCTTTCTGGTGGAGAGGACTCTGAGGTGGTACACAGCAGTTCAGTACATGCTGTGCCATACCTGAACTGCAGCCTCTCCTGGGCTGGAAGACCTTCTGAAGCAAACAGGGCCTATGGCTGGCCACAAAGCCATCTCTCCAGATCTGCCTCAGCAGCTGTGTGCCTGGTCTGCTCCAGCAGTGCTGTGTGTTTGGAATATCTTTAGCAATGCCATCTGTGTGCCAACACCTGGGAGTAGGTTGGATTGATTTGTTACTCAGGTGAGGGGATCCTCATGTTCCCCGTTTAGCTGCCTTGATCAAAACCCAGGATGCATCTAATTTTTGGATGGTGGAAATATATTTGCTGTTCTGACAAAGGCAATCTGGTAATGGGATAGGTGTCCCAGTCAGGGAAAAGGGAGACCTGTCCTGGTTTTGACCAGCTGAGGGTCCCATCCTCTTATGTACTGCTTCCACCCCTTAAAAATACTTTGTACACTCACAGAATTTCGTGCCATTTCTAGAACTAGAGAGCAAGGTGTAGGAGCTGAAGAAACCTGCCTCAGCTTATAATAAATTATTACATATTAGCACTGAGTGGGAGCAGAGTCTGGCTCTGATGATAGCTCCCTCTTCCATCTATTGTCATATCTGTGGAGGCAGCAGCTTCAAAAGACAAAAAAACCAGCAGGAGGAAAGACACCTTTCTTCCTGGGTAAAGCTTTAGTAATACGAAACACCAGACCTGAAGACTTTACATTGACGTTTATTGTGTGTATAAATTATAGTATAACCAACAAGATGACACTGTATCTTCGACAACCATCTTCTGCTTTTCAAAAACAAAAAATGATTGGAAAAAGAATTAGTAAAGACCTACTAGTGTCATATAAAACAGTGTGTAACCCATGGGGAGCCATGTGACTCCACAGAAAAAGTGATCACAGTATTATCTACCAGTATAAAAAAACCTGACTGAACACAGCTCCAAGGAGCTTTGTACTTCTGAGGAAAGACAGATGTCAAAGCTGAGTTTCTGATCCTGTAGGATTTTTGTAGACACTTTATGAAGCAATGACAATTCTTGGCCATTGTTGTTAGCCTTTTCTACCCTTGCTTTTGGTGATAAAATTGTCTCTGAGAAGATCTCGCACCAAGCAGGGAGAAACTTTGCCTGAACCCACGTACAGCACTCTGATTTCTGGGGAGAAAAGTCTCCTAATATTAGTGGCAGAGCCAAGATCACAGTACCCAGTCAGGGGGAATTTCTCGCAAAAGGACTGGGGAAGGTGGGTTAGTTCAGGGTGAGGGAAGGCACATGAACAAGGTGAAGGTCCCGCTCTTTCACATGGAGAATAAGCCCACGGCAACAGTCATGGCTAGGAAGCTAAGCGCCAGGATCCACCGCACCAGGGAAGTGGTGGGCATCGTGTCTGTGTTTTTCCTGTTTGTCCTCTCACTTTCTTTCCCATGTGCTGGACCTAGATCAAATAGAGAGAAGAAGAAAACAAAGGCAAGTGAGAAGGGACCGAGGCAAGAAGCTGCTGGCATGGCACTTTTGCTCTTCCCATGGCCAGAGCACACTCTGCTGGAGTCATCAAGGGAAGAAGGAATTCTTCCCTAGGGCTGCTTCCCGTGGCAGCAGGTTCTACTCTCCTGGTGAAGAAGGAAAGCAGCAGACTTGACCTGGGAATCATAAAAGCTCACAACCCCTCTTGTATGCGAGAACCAGCCTCTTTCCTTGACTCCTTATAACACTGCGATGCACTGCCCAGATCCATCAAATTCCTGATATGTGCAGAAGGCAGTCAAATACAATTCTGGCCAAAGTAAAAGGCATTTTATCTCCCACTTCTTATTGGTTTAATGAATTAAGTATCTAATAACCTTAAGCTGCCCTTAGCATTCCAGACAATTTTACCAGTACAATTTCAGGATAGGATTCCTCCTTCAACACCAAACTTCTCTGAAAATTCTGTTTTTATGAGTGTATTGGTAAAGGAACAGCAGTTTCAGAGATCTTTTAGTGACGTTCCCAAAGAAGTTGCTTTAAGCTTCATGATCTAGAGATGCACAAGGTGAGGTTTGCTTTTCATTCTTTGCCGTGGGAAAACTGTTCAATCCAGTATGCACTGAAAAACATCCCCTTTTAGTTTCAGAATGGGTAGATAGTAAGGCTTTTTTTATTTGAGCCTCATGTCATCAGGGAAACCATTCTCCTTTGTAAACATGTGAGCTCACTCCTCACTCGGTTACAAGCCTGACTTGCAAGCTGATTACATTTCACCATCCAGAACAATGCTCACTATAAAACCAGCACACTCTCTGGTGTATTTTAAGTAAATACTTCTGGAAGGGAGGAAAACGACCAGAGAGAGATTAAGTCCAAAGGGACAGGCTGCTGGATCGGATTGTGTGTCTGGAAGAACCTTCTGGGAGGATCACAGAACTACAGCTGATAATGCTGCGTCCAAAATTGATGCCTCTGCTTCTGTGAACACAAGGACAGTTTTCCCTGCGGTGAATGAAGCTTACATTTGTTAAAATCTGAGAGGCAGAGAAGGGAATCGCTTTTGTAAAGCTTCCTCATTGACACTCTTTCTAGAGAGCCCACATGTGTCGTTCTTGCTCTGTTGTGTCTATAAGAAGCTTTGCACACACCAGTGCCTCTTCTTTCACTACCTGCTGATGGCTGGAGAAGAGATGGGGCAAGCATCTCATGCTTGTTTCTTCAAACAAGAACAGAGGAAGGGAGGAGAAGGAAACAAAGGAGCAATGTGAATCACCTGCCCTGAGAAGTGTCTTACCGTGCTCGTGTGATTTGTTAACATTCCTTGTGCGAAGCTCTGCCTTTGGCTGCACAGGGTGACCATTCTCCTGGCCCTTTGACACCAGCTCCTGCAGTGCCTCAAAAACCTGAGAAGAAGCAACATTGTCTCATTATGTGGCCTCTTCTTCTTTCACTGGACCCCTTGCCCCTTCCCCAGGTGCTTTAGGAACTAGAGGAAGACACAAGCCTTCAGTCCTAATCTCCTGACACATTTTGCACAGAACATAAGCTGCCTATGGGGTCCAGAGCACATCTTTGTTCACTTTACAGGTTTTCCCTGAACCTTTCAGCTAAGGATGAGGCTATTGCCCACCTTCTGATGGCAGGGAAAGCAAGCTACCTGTGCCCCTGGTCACTGTCCATAGAGGACCTGTGGAACTTTACTACAGGGGTAGGACAGATAGGTGGTGATCCCCACTCCTAGTATTAGCCCTCATTTGTATCTGAATAGTGGCACATAGAAGGGACTGGATTCAAGCATTAAGGGAGGGAAAAGAGCTTTTCAGAGACCATACTTCTACTTGGCTCCCAGGTAGGGCAAGTGTAGCCATCCAACTCTGAGCAGCTTGCCCTAATCCACAACCTCGTAAGCTCCTCAGCAAAAATAGTGGCTTTGCATTTACTCTGCAGCTATTTTCTTTTTTGAAGGAGGGTGTGGGCCGGCAGGGCTGTCTGGTTGTTACTCACCTGTATATTTAGCAGGAATGCTTTCTTGGCCTCTTCCATGACTCTCTTCTTAGTGGCAAGGTCCATCTCGAGAGCATTCATGCGGGAGCGATAGAGCTGTTTGAATTTGGTGGCATTGGAGACTCCATCAAAGGTGAAAAAAGCCAGCCCTTCTCCAGTGCTGGGCAGCTGGAGGGCCTTCTGGGCAATTTTTTTCAACACCTGCCCCCCAGACAGGTCTCCCAAATACCGAGTGTAGGCATGGGCCACCAGGAGCTCTGGGTGGTTTTTGCCTATGTAGTGGAGCCTCTCAACATATTTCTGAGTAGCCTCAGGACATGGGATCTCTTCCCTCCAGTTGCTGCCATAGAAGTACTTCAAGTCTTCCTCCAGGGCAGCTTTCCGGTGCAGCTCCGCCGGAAAATACACAGGGGCATAAACTGGATTGTTCTTGTTACGCTCAATCTCTTCCTCCAGAGCAGAGTAGATGAAGTACAAGGATGATGTAACCAGCTGAAAGGGAAGAAAGAGAATGAGCATCTGTCTATCTTCATGGGGCAAATCCTACTAACAAAAAAGGTACTCATGGGCACACCCAGTGTGACTAATGCACATCTGTGATGTTGCAGATTTCCCATTTGGAAAACAGAATTGCAAAGTAGAGTGAGACACTCTTTAGCCTTTCCCCTTCTACTTGAGGCAGCAATGGGCTAAGCCCTTTCCAGCAGATACTGGTCTTACTTGCTCTTAAAATTAGTGCCTTTGCCTACAAGTTAAAGGTTTTGCAGTTTGATGTTATGTGAACTGAACCCTGGTAAAACATTCCTGGTCTATTGTCATTCCCTTAGTCAATAAGAGAGGGTATTCCCAAAAGTGTATTTTCTGGTGCATGGTTCCAATTTGAATGCTTCAAAATGTGGCTTCCTTTTGTGGGGGCCTTGTAAGACGATGACACATTCTGTTTATTTTTCAACATATTCATCCTGTTGGCATCCCACCATTCTGGGAACTGAGGCACCACCACTCTGCTCGTTCAGGCATGCAAGTGGGGTTGCCTCCTCGGTTACCCCAGGGAGTCAAGATAAAAGGGAGCTGGGAACACAGCCTGCCTCTGAAAGATGCCTTTGTGAGGAGTGCTGTGAAGCTGTGTTCTCCCCTCTGTTTCGAAACCATTGTTATTGTTGTTTTTCCCAGCTTACGTGATACTTTCTTCTATCTGCCAGCTTTTCCACGTGGTCTAAGACAATCTAGCTGTGTTCTTTCCTTACCTAGACATTCTGTTTCCAGAGGCTGTTACACCTACACTACCCCTTCTTTACACTGGGATCCCTTGCCAGCAGCAGAGGGTAAAATATGAAGGTATTGCAGTACAAGTGACTCAGGTTTGGGTAGGGGGGATTATGCTGCTCATAGGAGAGAAAGCAGTTTCCTCCCATAAAACAGCCAGTTCTTCAGTGAAAGAGTTGCTGTTTCAACTTTTCCCCACTGTATCAGCAAATAGGACTTTGATAAGCACAGGAGCAGTGACTTGGTTGTGGAAACAAATATTCACCATCTGGAGAGTCATGTAGCGGCGCAGATATATAGGTTTGCCAAGAGAGTAAACAAAAATAGAGTTTTTTTAAAAAAAAACCCTTACCCAGCTTACTGGAAAAGAAACAAAATATGGAAACATTGCCTAACAAATTAAGTAAAAATATAGCTCAAATAGTTGTTTTCAGAGGCAGGTAGTAGTTTAATGACAAACATGGCTTTTGAAAACTGTTGTTAATTTTTAAAACCCATGTCCCATTTCACTCCCTGGACAACACGTAAAAATCTAAGAAATCTGAGCTATATTCCTGAATAGCTGACTTTTTACACTATTGCCAGCCTGTCTCAAAGTTCATTGCCACCCAATGCCACATTTCCAACAACAGGAAGTCAGCACCTGAGATTAAATTTATGCTTGACTAAGTATTCTGAATGTCACCTGTCAGAAATAAGTAGTCTTTTTCCTACTCTTGTGGATTTATTTGCCAAGGAACAATTCAACAACAACGTAATTAAGCCACAGGTTGGATTGCTAGCTGTTATTTGCAAGCCCATGCGTCACATCCTATAGCCTCACAGGAATTTCTGGCCCAGGTGTTTGCTTTGGTTTTGTTTATGGCTTTGCTACATGGCTCAGATCCCAGGAATCATATCTAGCCAGGTTAGGCTAATATGTAGAAATGTTTCTCTTTTATTTTTGAAAAAGCAGCAAGCTGCTGCCTGTTAGCAGCAGACATGGATTGCTCAAACTCAGGCTTCTTTTGAGTTATTGTTCATGATCCCAGCTCTGGTAGTAATAACTCAAGTGACAATGCAGAGTTAAGTGCCAGAGCTGATCGCACATCCTCACTTTCTCACCATTCCATCATTATTTCTGTAGCTGCCTAGGATGTTGCAAGTACGTATAGTATTCTCCCTCCTTTTGACATTTCAACAGCTCAAGTAACTGCACATGCTTATAGCTTTATTAACTACCATTGCAAATAATTAGTAGGCAGGCATTTACGAAGAAAGAGAAAATTAATTGCATTAATCCCATCAACCTCTTTGTCTTTTTTTCTCCTGTTTCAGCTTGGCTGCCCATCCTGATATGCGGAGTCCTACCCTGACTTCTGTAAGAGAAGCCAGTAAGACCTTAGGGTGCCGGACTTTGATAAAAAACATGGTTTGCCCAGGAGATTCTGACATCAGACAGCTGCACCCGTCCCAGCCTCCTTACCTGTACTGTTCCCATCAGCCCCCCTTTAGTCCCCATGCAGCCTTTCTGATCTAACTGGTGAGGAAATCCCATCCCCCAGTAACGCTGCTGTGAAGTACCTTAAACTCATGGAGTGACACCTGCCCCTTCTGGAAATTCCTCATGAACGGTGTGTTCTCTGCCCGTTCGTGCACCTCTTTGGTGGCTTCCTTCAGCAGTTCTGACAGGTCCTTGGACATACTGGGGAAGAACAGCAAAAAAGAGATTAGTGCTGTCTCTCTCCTCTGGCAAAATGGATTTTAGGTTTCTAGGAAAAACAGGGCAGTCTGGGATGGCAGAAAACCGGAGCGGAGCGTTCCCGAGAGCTCCGTATGGGAACCAGGGAGCACCAGCTTTACAAATGCTGCTCCGAGTGAGAAAGAGTGACAGACTCCATCCAGAGGTGAAAGCAGCAGCATGCAGTCCCCAGCAGAGCAGGAACGGGAACAACGTGCCTAAAAGCAAGGGGAGAAACAGAACACTCTTCTGGCAAAATGTTTCCCTCTCGTTCCCGTCCTGCTCTCACCTTTCGGAGCTATGTGTCTGGGAAGTTTCCATGTTTCTCGACGTCGTTTCACTCCTCTGCTCGTCTTTAGCTGCTCGTGCTCGCCTCCTTCCCTTTTGCTCCAGGACACTGAAGCTCCGATCTGGGCAGCCCGGCTCCCGCTCCAGCTTTATACTGCCCGGCCACGTGAGCAGCCGAACCGCTGACCTCAGTGTGAGCACAAACTTCTTGCAACACAGCAGCACTTCCCTTCTCGGCCTGGATGTCACCCTCGCCTGGCTTGCAGCCCCCAAGGGACCAGAAGGAAGTCACCTGATGCATCTTGATAACTAAGCACAAACAAGAGGAGAAAGGGGATGTCCAGCAACTTCTCCTTCGAGGGTGCCTGGCTGTAACCCTTTCAGTGCACTGGCTGCTGCAAGAGGTGCTCCTTGTGCTGAGGGCAGTGAGGTTGGACAAGAAGGTGCATTTACAGGGCTGGTGCCTGGGGCAGGGAGGGCAGCCTCCTCACCCTACGCCCCAGTCTGTGTCCTGGCTGCACCCTGCCTGGAGAGCTAATCCAGCACCCACCCTCAGCTGCTCTAGCACAACTCAGGTGTCACCATCTGCTTTGTCATGTCTGTGCACATCTTCAGAGAGTCTTTCCGGTGTGGAAAGTCATCCCTGGCTGTGGACCATGGGACGGGGAGCTAAACTGTACAGGTTAGGGGTCTAACCCCTTCACAGCAGGGAGCACGGCAGGGACCCTGAGGTATGTACCAGTCATGGACACTTGTAGTGATCCGCCTGCTGTGGTCTGCAGGTACCAGAACTGCCCTTGCACAGTGCTGGGCACTGGGGAACAAACCCTGTCACTTCGCACAGAGCCAGCACAGGTGTGGTAGCACTGATGCACGGCGAAATCAATTCCATGCTCTCTTGCTCATGGAAACAATGCCATCTGATTTGTGTGACAACTGGGTCCTTTTGTCACCACAGCAGCGTGCAGGGCAATTCAGGAGAATAGCACTCCATCTCCTAGATACTGAGAAGGCTGACAGGCTGAAAAGATATCATACAAAGCTTTGGAGAAACTGAGGAGATCTGCAGAGACTTTCAAAGCCAAATAATTTCTCTGATTTGAGAAAAGGGGGTTGGACAAGGTGCTTCTGCCAGTACCTGTCTGCTCGGCTGTTTTTTACTGATGGCCAATGAAGCAGACAAGAGATGAAGCTGGGCCCTTCTTTACCACCTGTAGCTATGCAGGAAGCAGGTCTAGCTGGGGCAGGTGCTGCATTGTCTAGCTGTACTTTGGAAAAGCACACATTTTGGGTTCAACTCAAAGAGCAGGATGCTTAGAGACACCGTTCCCCAGCTGTAGGTGTTAGAAAGTCCTTCATACAGTCGTGCAGGGGGTGGTGAGGTGGCAGAGCCTGGGCTGGAAGGAGGAGGATTGTGGCATCCGCTGTCCATCTGCTCTCTCCAGCCAGTCGTCTCTGTGGCTTTGCTGGTGGATGCTGCCATTCAAGCCGTGTGTCTCACCTGTCTCACCTGTTACTGTACCTACACCAGGCCACAGCAGAATTGGGTATTGTAGGCTAGAAAAATGTCCCAGAGAAAATATGCTTCTGTGCTTGTTTTTTTTTACTCAGGCAGACATCTGGCTTTCAGTGTTCAGGAAAGATTACTCAGCGTTTCCATCCTGACTCAGATGGACTTTTCCTGTCTTGCTTTTGTCTTTTAAAGTAACAGTACATTCTAGCAAAAGCTGTCACGTTCCACTCCTACCCCCATACCATAGCAGACAAATTGCTGCTGGGTTGCTTCTTTTTCTCTAATGTAGTATGAAAAAACCCCCAACCCTCAGACTCTCCCCCATCTCTGTTCTGCAGCTCTGGCAATGCACCCAGTTCTTCCCCAAGAACTTTCTGGATGCTTTCAGGCCAATGTTTTTGTCACCTGCCTGCCTGCCTTCTTCCAAGAGGCTACATGCTTGGAGACCTTATGAAGGATGAAGGCGAAAAGTCCTTTTCTCTTTCATCCAGTGGCAGATGTGAATGAGAGTGGGGGGAAGAAAGAGAGGGTGTCTAATTATGTTGTTATCATTCTAGATGGGTTTCCTGGCTTGTACCATACTGCTCCAGGACATGGAGCCAATGTACCTCCTCCGGATCTTGGGAGCTTACCTTTCCCTGGGCTGGCCACAAGAGATGCAGCTCAGCTCTGCCGTAACGTTTTTGCAAAGCAAGCCATGCTCCATGACTGTCTGATCTCTTGCTGATCTGTATTTCTTGGGATGGAGCAGCTGTGAGACTGGGCCTAGCTCCCCGGAAAGGCCCTAAAGCCCTGCAGCAAGATGGAAGGAGAACTGAAAGTGGGATGTCATTGTCTTAGCAGTTGCTGCCCTGTGGCATTTCTGTCCCCATTCAGTGCTCTACAGCAAGGACTTGTATTGCTTCTGCTGTGCTGTTGTTTTGTGGTGTGGGGAAGGTCAATGGCACCAAGTGGGCCAATGTGCTGGCAGGGATTTGTGAGGGATTGTCTTCCTCAAAGAAAGCTTTGGAAGTCAACTTGGGAGCAATGAATGGGGAAGGAGGTGCATGCTTTCAGTGGAAGGAAAAAACTGGCTCCTAGAGCATACTGGGCAATGGGAAAGCAGAGGCCAACCCACATCCACATCACTAAGAGATTTTGTTTGAATGTCATTGAAGTGTCAGAGCTCCATCATGCCTGGAATTAGTCCTGTTGTCTCCCACTTTTCCAGTGAGCCGTGGCTGGGTGGTGCCAGAGTCACTCAGTGACGGCACTGGTGAAATTGCCCAGGAAATTTCTACCAAAGATGAATAAAGCAGCCTGAGGCAAAATATTTGTAATAATTCTTGCAAGGCTTAAAAGCCTCTGTCTGCACATCCCAGTCCCTGAGAAAATGTTTAATCAAGAGACGGTAGATGAATGGTTAACAACAACAGAAAGTTACTGAGAGATCAGTGTTTCCATCTGGGATAGGGAAGTGGGTAATTTTCTGTTCTGCCAGTAGATTGATGGTTAGAAATATCTAGTTACACAGGCGGTTATGGGGTGCAAGGTCAGCTCTCCTCAGTCCCTTGTGGGAAGCTCTGTTCCATGCTGGGCGTTTCCCAGCAGCTCAGCTCAGCTTCCATGGGGAAAACCAGCCTTTGCCAACTTGGAGGGGTTAATGTGCTCTCTCAAACCGTGACACAGCAAAATGCAGCTGCCTGGCTTGCACTTAGAAAGCTGACTCAGTAACCAGGATTTGCTGTGTAATGGCAGGGAAAAAAAAGTTGTGATGACCGCTTACAATGACTTGCTGGAGAAGGGAAACAGTGCTGGAGTATACAGGGATATTCTGTTGGGTTAATTTGTGTTTACCAAAGGGAGATTGCCTGCCCAAACCCTGCTCTGGCAGAACTGACTGTGCTCACTGCTGTCGGCATACAAAATTCCCAGTCTAGATCAAAGATACAGGTGGAAAAAAGTAGGTCAGGAGTCCAATGCACTCGAAATCTTCATGGAGAGCTCAGGCACTGCAGCTGCCCATGGGTCTGGCATTACCAGTACCTTTGGAGGGTCCTATAGGAGGATCCTATGGCTGTGCTGGGTAAAACCCACACAACACAAACTCCAGAGATCAGCGTGGTAGGAGATGGAGGTGCACGAAGATTTTTCAGGATAAATGAACCAGCATGACCAAAATAAGAAATGCAGATTACAACGCATATTTTTATAGATGTATGGATATATGCATTCTGCAGCACATGGCTTTGAGCAAGGAGAGAGCTCTGGGCTGTCAGGAAACAGAGTGGGGAGGAGGAGGGAGAACAGAGCAAGCCCCCCACAAGGCATGAACCTAACCAGAGTCAGTCTGCAACTTAAAGCATGCAGCAAGTCTCCAGGTCACGGGTACACTAGGCAGAAATTTTTGGGGAGAATGCATAGAGCCCACCATGCTTGAGAGTCTTGTGCCCTGCTTCATCAACCCTGTGACCTGCTGGGAATGTGCTTTGGGAGCCAAAGGGAGGTGTGGAAGGGAGCTGAGCAGTTAGCAAATAAAAACCCATTTGTGCAAATGTTGCAGTCAGTGCTGCCTCCTTTGTTTCAGTGCTACAACCATATAAAACAATGTGTGCCCTGACTGCAAGAAAGAACAAACTGTGAAACTTTGGATTTGAAAAATGACACATATGCAACAAGGAGGACTTTGTACCACACTGCTCACACCCGTTTCTCAGGGGAGAGAGGAACTGGAACCGAGAGCCAAGATTTACACAGAAAATGAGACCCAAACACCCTCCCCTTCAAGGTTTCCAAACTACCCCTGTGTGGTTCCCTGCCCCTGGCTACAGGAGATGTGTTGGGCCACAGACAGCTGAGGCTGTTTCTGGAGATTTCTCCAACTGTCCTGAGAAGCAGGACCAGAGCCAAGAGCACAGCTGCAATCTCAGGGCGGTGCACAGGAACCGCCTGTAATAAACAGCCTCACGTGGACCCTCTTCCACTGTGACTCAGCAAAACAGCCCCAAACCTTTGTTCAGCAATATGTGGTGGTTTGGCCTGACCCTGACTCAGCAGGATGCCCATACTGGGGAAAGTATGACTCAGCATTAACGGGAAGAAGGCTGCGGGTTTTGGGTCTCATGCAAGACTGAGGAGTCTTGATAAAACCTGTGTCAGCACTGACAGCCACAAAATGTTCCCCCTCCAGCTGTGCTTCCCAGAGCTGCAGCAGGCAAGCTGGGAAGGATTGGAAAGGCTGGTGTCTGAGGCTGGGAAAACTGCGCACCTCTCTGACCTGGGGACATGGAGCATGCTGTGGCACTCTGCTCTGGGGCTGGGACAGTCCCTGCTCCATATGAGGGGAATCAAAGCATGGGAACACTGTTCTCTGGATGGGCACCCCGGGTTTCACCTGTGCTGGTGGAAAAGAGCAAACCTTTTCTGTTTTTCCACAGGAACAATGTGTGGGAATAAGTTTATTTCAGAGGCTGGTATACAGGATGTGCCAAATTAAAGTAACTTACTCAAGGCCACATAAAGTGTCTGGGGTATAGTCTGTGTCATCTCCTTCCTCCTATGTTTTCCTTCACTCATTACCAAAGATCACTCCAGGGCAGGCAGGCAGGACTGCACTAACCCCACTGAGCTGCTGTCTGTTTGAGAGGGTGACAGCTACATGCTGACAAGGAGAATAAGTTCAGAGAAGGGTTAGAAAGGGCAGGTATTTCTTCAAAGCCCTCAGTTTAGGGGCAGAGAGGGCTCAGAATTGGAGAATGCTGTGTACCATGGAGCTTAAGGACTGCAGCTGCTACTGCAGAAGAGCAAGAACATCTTTTGGGGGAAGCCTGGAAGCATCCAGGCACAAATGAGTTAGGACTGTTGTCTCTGTTTGGCAGAGATACTCTTCTCCTGAGCAGTGCTTGGCACAGCAGGACCTGGGGGCCATGGACCTTTGGCTAAATAGTCATTAACAGGAACACCACGGGGTTTGAATTTAAGTTTCAGTTGCCAGGTGTGGTCTGGCAGAGACCAGGAGGGACCAAAGGTGCTTGGCACAGAGTGAGGGCAAAGGTGCTTGGCAAGTGGTGAGACTGAAGGTGCCTGTGATGGGGTGAGCCACCCCCTTATCACTCTGCTGGGGCTGGTGGTTGATGTGCATCGCTGCACAGAACACGTTCCTGCCCAAAGGCACCAGGGATGGGCAGAGGGGCACTGCTAGCAGGAGATCACCCACACCCTGCCTATTTTTCTTTAGTTTTTTTTTTTTTTTTCCTATTTGGACTAAACCTCTGCAAAACAGCTCAGAGAAATTGGCACCTATCTCCCACTGAGGCTGGTCTGGTATTTAAGCTCTTTTTTTTTTTTTTTTTTTTNTTTTTTGTCAAGGAGCTAAAAATACCACTGAAGTACCTCACAGCAGTTTTCTAAACACAGATTTTCCTACCACTCTGTGCTGGTGAAGGCAACTCCCCTAAAGCCACAGGAAAGCTGTGTCCTTGACTCACCCCACCATCAAATTTGCTTTATGCCTGGTCTGTGCCTTTCTGCTGAGATTGGCCAGGCAAACACAGTGGCTGGATATCAGCACACATAACCTTTCTGTGCTGGAGGGAATTACTGATTCCCCTGAGAAAATTCCTGCTCTCTGAGGGACTCCTTGCCAGGGCTGAGCCCCCAGCCTCACTGTTGCAAAGTGCAACACCTTCGCACTCCCTGGCTGGGGGCTCCTAGCAAGGGCCAAGGTCCAGCCCTACAGGAAGGCTGCTGGGGACAGCACTACAACACAACTGTACTCAATTTTGTAGGAGGACTGATCCTGTCCAGCCTCTGTCTCCATCCCTCTGATTTTTGGGAACCCTGCCATAAGGGGTAAAAAAATCTGCCCTCTCATGTGGTCCAAACCCACTGTGTGCGCCATCACACAAGACTTTGCAATGGTGGATAAAGAAGAGAAAGCTATTGCTTGTGACCCTGTGCTGCAGAGTCACCATTCCTTTGCTCAGGTTGTGCTCGTCACTGACACAAAGCAACAAGGACACTTGTTCACCCAACGTATGTGAGAGCTCTGGGCACCATGTGGAATGCTCTGGGTACCCTAAAAGTCAGGGGAGAGCAGACAAGTCGATGAAAGAGTTGTCTCCTCAGGGCTACCAAACACCCTGGCATCATCTGGGTGCAAAAAGTCACATTTCTCTGCACCATTTGTGAATTAACTTTAGGTGAGACAGAAAAATTACAGAGTGCCTGTTGGTACAACTCCTTGTGTTGCACTGATGACCATTGGTTAATTATCACCTCCATTCCCTTGCTCCCAAGCACTGGGGCACCTATTTTTCTCCTCATGTGTTTACAGGTTTTCCTATTGTCTCCCTCCCTTTTTATTTTTCATCTCTTTTGTCTCTTCTTGTGCTTCCATTTGCTTATTTCCCCTACAGATAAAAATAAGTTCCCTACAGAAATGTTTTCCTTCCTCACAACCCACCTCTCTGCTACCCACTGGGTTCCCACCATGTGCCCCATCCCAGCGTCTTCATCTGCCCTAAGAATCATAACTAACAGTAATCTGAAGGGAAGGGGAAGTGACTTTAATATCATTTTGTTAAGGAAGAGAGAATTTTGTTATCCAAAATTAGCTTTGAGGAAGTTTTGACATGGCAGTCCTGTGGAATGGAAACAGCTTTCCCAGTGTACTAGCTCAGGGCACTTCTGTGCTGACTCGTGAGACAATTCTGTGGGAATTCCCACAAAACTCTGGGAAATAAGGAGATATTTTTGTTAATTGCTCTTAAAAAAATTCATATGCTATTTGGAGGTTAGTGGTTGGTAAAACAGAAGTATGCAAGTTTTTTGCCTCTATGAATGCAGTGCTGGTATGCCAACTATTACCCAAACATCATGGACATTCTCATGAACATTTATCATATATTCAATTTTTAGAGATGTGGAGCAACTCTGACCCAGTAAAAGGAAGTTACGACTTTCTTCGTCTTGCATAGCAACAACTGTTCTGGGTCATGCAAAATGCATGTGCAGGTCAAGATCCTGTTCCTTGTGGGGTTATTAATGGATGCTTTGACAGAGCACAAACACTCCTTCCTGTCCCCTGTGCAGTCGCAGCACGTGAACGCATATTCTGGAGCAGTCGCTCTGCGAATCCACGCTAAGCTGATGGTTGCAGCATAACACAATAAGGAAGAACTTTGTTTTGTTTTTGTTCACGGGGTGGCAGAGCCTGCTAAGCAGGTCACTGCCGAGGGAGAGGTTGTCCTCTGCTGTTGGGAAGCCCGGGCTGGGTGTGCGAGGGACCACAGCCATCTGGTGGCCAGAGTGAGCAGGCAGCGCTGTTCTTTTTAGAACAGCAACATTACAAAACGCTTTTAAAAAGGGAACGGCATTTAAAGGAATTCCTTGTAGTACTGTCATTTTATTTTTCTGCAATCATAAAGCAGCTTTTGCCAATGCAAAATTACTTAGAATGATCCCTTGCAGAACTAGCAGGCTTTTTCCCCAAGTTTCTCCTCAAAAGAAACCTTGCAAAATTATTCAAGCTGTTACTGGTATAATCTATAACAAGTATGACAGTACTAATCAGAAATCTTTCCATGCCCTCATTCCCATTCTTTGTATTTTCAGTTAATTCAAAAAGAGATACATCACCCGTCAGATAAATCTCTGTGCTGGATGGCCCACAGTGAAAAGCATGCTGACTGTGGCTGGCTACATTGTGGTGAGAAGACAGGCTCGCCCAAAGGGCACAAGCAGCACTTTGAATTTTCACCTGTTGGTCATTCATTCAAACTGACCCCTCTGAGTCACCAAACCCTCTTGCCACCTGTTTGCCCTGTGACAAAAATAGCAGCAAGCCAATTTCCCTGCACCCAAGTCTTCCTCAGAGATGGTTCCCTGTTGACTTTGACAGGTCCTGTGTCCACTGACTTGGGAGTTAAAAACAAGGTGAGGGTGGAAGAAGGAATCTTTATCCTGAGGTGGGCTCAGGATACCCCAGAAGCAGTTTGGAGTAGCTTGATCTCCCTGTACTCGGGGAGCCTTCATTTCTCTTTTTGGAGAAGCCACAGGCAATGCCCTGAGGGAGATAGAGACACCGAGAACTTTAAGCACCATTTGAGGCATGAACCAGTATTCAAAACATCACCAGTATGAACAGGCTGGTATCCTGCACAAATGCTTACTGAGCACCAGAACCCCTTCCGTCCCAGATGGGCCAGGTGGCCTGAATCCAGGCACTGGAGAGAAGGTTTGGACATTAGGCCCCTTGCTTGCTCTGGAGGCCGTTTTGGTCCCAGAGTTTCAAACCCCACCAGCCTGGGCTCCATCATGCCCCTGCTCTTGCTTCATCTCCTGCAGGTGCTTCAGTGGGAGAAGCTCAGCATTTGGCTCTTTTGCCTTTGTTCCTAGTTCTGCTTTTCTGTTGAGACAGGAGGGAAGGGGCTTGGATCCTTGCATCTCAGCTCAGCCCTGTCTTGCAGGAGGAACCTGTCCTTGCAAGTCTCTTGTACTAGGGGGATGCTGCACTGGCCTGTAGCTCACAGGCTCTCATAAAATCAGAGAATCATTAACATGATAAGAATCATCTCATTCCAACCCCTTTGCCATTGGCAGAGACACCACTAGACTGGGTTGCTCAAAGCTCAGTCAACCTGTCCTTGAACACTTTCAGGGATGGGACATCCACAACTTCTCTGGGCAACTTATTCCAGTCCCTTACCACCCTCACAGTAAAGAAGTTCTTCTAAATGTCCACTTGAAACCTAACCTCTTTCACTTTAAATCCATTCTGCTTTGTCCTATCACTCACGGTCTCTTGACTTTGAGCGTCCTCCTGTGGGCCACACTCCCAGAAGGAAGCCTTCAGTACAACATCTGTGTGCACTGACTGGGGTGGAGAGGAAGAGGCTCTCCAGGGAGCTGAGTTCAGCAGGGGTGCCAGCAGAGGCCAGGGCCAGTGCTGCATGGGCAAAACCAGCCTCTCCACACACATTTCACTTCTAGCATCTGCTGTTACAAGGATGATTTAGAGGTAAAAAAAACCAAGAATACTTCAGGAAGCTGTGAATGTGATAAAAATGGACTGAGAATGCTAGAGGACTGCACCTATGCCAATCCCCAGTGTTTACCCTTGTCTGCCAGCCATGTGAAACCCTCAAGTAGTTGGTAAGGCAGAAGCCCCTGGCTCTCAGGCTGTCATCTTCAGAGAGGAAGTGCTTTGAACCCTTCGTTTGATCCAAGCCCTTATTAGGTGAGGAGTGTGGGGTCCTGGGCACAGTGAAGTCCTGCTACAAAGCTGGCTGCAGGAGCGGGGGTAGGAGCGGGAGTAGCTTGGAGACAAAGCCACAACCGTTTAGCTTCAGGCAGCCTCCAGCTCATTAGGCTGGGCTTTCCCCCCCACCACCACCCGAGAAGGTAGCATGCACACCCTGGTTTGAGGACTGCTGCTCAAAGAGGGTTATAGTATTAAATATATAGTAATACCACCTAGTTCTGGCCAGAGGTATTTGGAATGCAATGGAATAGGAAATGATTCATTTTTTGAAGGGACAAACTGTCCCAGCATAGTTTGTGCTGTCTTGGAAAGCTGAAGAAAACACAAAGCCTCCTCCCATCCCACAACTTCTTAGAGGAGGAAACCTAGCACACTGATTATTCCAGTTCTGCTGCCACCAGCTGCAGTCCAGCTTTGTTTGCAGCTCTTATCCTCAAGCTCTGCTGAGATTGCACAGCAGGCATGGGGAGAGGGAGATGCTGAGGTTTGGGCAACTTCAACTAATTTAACTCCTTCCCACAAGTCTGGGGCTCAGATGACACTTTCAATCTGTTCAACCTTCTTTTAAGGATCCTTCCCTCAGCTCCCACTCAGCTGCATACTGTGGGATAGTATGGAGACAATTGAGGATGCCTTGTGGATATCAGAAGACCCTTTTGTAGCAACTGAATGTCTTGCATGTCCTTGTAAGTGACTTATGGACTGCAAGGTGGGTATTTGGATCACAAGGCTGAGAGGGAGAGGAGGTAGCTCACCCTCTTGCTATTTGAGATGGGCTGTAGTTGCTGACTCAGGAGACTGTGGTAAAAAGCAGCAAGCACCTGCCTTGGCATCCAGCACCCTTGGCTCCCATGCCATGCCTCCTCTCACTCTCAGCACCACAGTGTCCTTGTCTTTTCAAGGGGAATGAATGTGGCTGCATGGTTTTATCCCTCTTCTCCCCATGGGGCCCTCCCCTCCCCATGCCAGCACAGACAGCACACACATCTTCAAGGGAGGCTCAAATCTTTGCTCCTTTAATGTGCAGTAAAAAAGGGCAACTCCCTCACGCTCAACAAGAAATCCCGCGAGCAGGAGCCCTGGATTGGCACCCTCCTCCCTTGCTTTCATTTACAATAGGGCAGTGTGTGCGGTTTGCTCCGAAGGGTTTTTCTCCTCATGTGCAAAGGAGCTCCTAGTTGCTGTAGGGCTGCTTTGCTGGCATGAGATGACTGATATCTTACTTCGCCCCTGTGCTCACCAGCTGAACAAGCTACTACAACAACAGCATATTCTCGGTGTAACAGTGCCAATGTAAGAGCCTCCTGTCTTAGGGAACACAACTCTGACCTCAGCACACACAGCTACCCAGGGGGAGTCTAAAGCATTGGCCTGGCTCAGAGACTCCCCACACGACGGCACAATGTGGTGGAAGGCATCAGTGGGAGTGAGAGATGGGGGTAGGATCACATCAGGAGAAAAGTATAATAATGGGAGAATTAAATTAACTGAAAATAGTTTGCTGAATCCTATCCCATAGGAGACAGATTGTTCAGCCTGGGGTACCACTCGCAGCTCAAGCTCTGTGTGCTGCCAAGGCCTTCGGTAAGTGGCTGTCGTGCAACATCTGGGCTGTGGGTTGGATACTCGATAAACTGATGGGGAAGGGGAGGAATGGAAGAGGAAGGGAAGGGTTTGTGAGTGGGAAGGTGTTGCATACCACAAACACTTGTGCAAGAGAGATTAGAGTAACAGAGTCCCTCTGCCATTAGTGTTCCTCTTTGGCCATCAGCAACACGTCACATTCCTGTGCTTTCCAGTTTAGCATTGGCAGGCAGAGGGCGGGAGATCTGTTCTAGGGAAGGGGTGAGGAAAGGGGCATGAGGAATGATTTCAGCAGCAGACTGCAGCATCTGTTTCTTGGGCAAGATCTCTAACTATCTCACTGGAGAGTAGGATGAGGAGCTTCTTCCAGAGCTTCTCCTGCTTTGCCCACACTGTACCAAAAAGAGAAAAGCCCACTCAACTCCCACATTCTCTAGCAGCTTTGAAACCCCCCTTCACAAGTCTATTGTGTGATATCCCTAAACACAACAAAGGTTATCTGAAGTCTGAAAGCAGCTTAAAAATAAAAACAACTCAAAGGTAAAAGAGGAAGAGAATGGAGGAAGGGGACAGAGTCCTTCCTCTGCTGGCCCCTGATTGGAGGCAAGCAAAACAGCACACACAGCCTCTTGCTCCACAGCACACTGGTCCATAGCATTCACAAAGCAAACATAGCATCATCTTCCTTTGCTTGCTTCCGGTGACGGCTGGCAGCTGGAGGGGAGACAGATGTCCCTGCTGAGGAGCTGGACAAAGTGGGTAGGCGGTCCGCAACCTTTGCTCGCTCTTCCAGAAATTTGTCAAACTCTAGGGCAAGAGAAGAGCAGAGTATTAGCAAAGAGGAAAGTTTGTGGAACAACCAAGGTGCTGCCAGGAACAGTTAGAGAAAAGGCACGGCTGGCATCTTACCTTCACTGGTGACACCTTTTGCGTCCTCTGATTCTCCCTGGAGAAGGAGAAGGGCGTGGTTAGAAGGAAGGTAAATAAAGGCATTTCACAGATGTGATTCATTGCACAGAGATAGAACAGTGCTCCTCTCACTTCTGCAGTACAGACGTGTTAGAGCGGCCCCGATCCTCAGTTCATTAGCTATGCCTCCCAGAAGACTAATTATACTGCTGTGGTATCTGAAACCCTCTGTGCTTGGCTTTTCCTTCCCTGCTCTCTCTGAGCAGCCTGTGCTACATATTCAGCAATGTTGTACGCTGCCTGAAGTCCAGCCCCACAGACAGCTCCAGCAGGACTGCTGGCTCCAGGAAAGCATCTCCTTACATACCACGTCAGTAGAGAGCCACTTTTCTATGTCTTCCATGAAATTGGCTTGAGGAACTGGCACCTAGGACAGAAAGAAAAAGGGATGATGAGGCCAAGAAAAGAGACATTCCAGGAAATCGGCTATGCCAAAACAAACCCGACTCAGAATCTAACTCTATTGCTCCACTGTTCCGTCAGCTTAGGCCCTTCCAAATCCAGCCAGTGCCGCAAAGCTCTCCCAGCTACCAGTGCCACTGCTCACCTTCTTCCTCTGCCCCATCCACACCCAGACATGCAGTTTCCAGGATACATGCCATTAAAAGCATCTGTGGTTTGCTGGTTGGCTTTGGAGTATTAGGACTGGACCAGACTTTCCATTTTGGTGAGGACTCACTAGGCAGAATTTGGCTGCTTGTGTTATGCAGTCAGAGAAAAAGAGATTTCTCCACATTTCTCCACACTTCTTCCCTTCTACAAGCCAGTTACAGTCTGATGTCAAAGTCTGCAATGCTGAAGATATTGGACGTGCCACGTTTGGCACCACAATAAGGGGGAAAGACACCTACCAAGAACTGATTCCCTGGTAGGATCATGGAGCACAGCAGGATCTGACATCACTGAAACAGACCCATCAAAGAGAAAGTCATCTACAATTTAAGTAAATTTTACTTTCGGTAGGGATGAGATTAGCTCAGAAGAATTCATGTCCCTGGTCAATGTAAGCAGTAGAGAGACATATTCCTAGTGGACAGAAATAACCTTGAAGGAAACCAAGTCCGATTCAAAACCCCAGATCCTTTTTGCCAGTCATGAACTCCTGAACAAAGCTGAGCAAGAAGCAGCCCTTGCAAGAGGCTCCAGAAGCAGAAGCATGAGAGAGTATTTGTGGGAATTTATTTATTAGTCTTCTAATATGTTTAGCTCTCTTTCCCTCAGGGAAACACCCAGAGCAAGAAAAAGAACAACACCTTACCAAGAACAGGCAGGTTTCCCCAAACCAGGGAGCAAGTGCAGATAGTTACCACAGCTGGCAGATGGATGAATGGGGATGGAAGAAGATGTGTGAGATTAGGGAAGTTTCAAAGCGAACTGGCTTTGCCTGCCCAGAGAGGAACTCTTTGGGGTAGAAGTGCATTCAAGCCAACTGGACAGCATGTGGGGAAACCTCCTAGAGCAGACATCAGTCTAGGCAGGAAAACAGGCTAACAAGCTGCAGACCTGGGAGCTGTCAGACCTCTGTGTGCCTGAGAGGATGCAATTGCAGGAATACCTGCTTCCAAAAAAACAAATTCAACAACCTGAAAGCTCACTTTAGCTACTCCTCAAGGAGGAGGCCTTGATCAGGGTAAAAGTCAGAATGTGTTTTCCTCCAAATGAGGCAGCTCATGCTAAACAGGAGAGGCTACAAGGGGAATGAATGGCAGCAGGTTCCCTCATGATGCCACAAACTAGTGCCTCTTCCCCAGACACCCACCCCACAACAGGTCATCCTCTAGCTCAGAATGGCACATGATCTCTTGGCCTCAGAGCTCCTAGTATTTTTTGCTACAGACGTGTTTACTTGAGGAAGGACTGACGCTCTGCCTGCTTCCTTCCCAACCCTGGTCTCCACTACTTGCTCAGACCAGGGTTCTTCCATTTCAGTTTGCAGTTTCTCCCGATGTCTGCTGTACATCCTCATGTGCTGTGCCAGCCGCACTTCTACTTCAGAAGCCCCAGCCTCCTTCCTCCCTGCTGGCCCTTCACAGTCTCAGATCTCACCATTCCTTGCTGCATCATCCACTTAGTCAGCTGGGCTCCATCACTAGAGGCACCAGACTCCCCCTGGATGAGAGAGAGCCGGCATTGCAGAGTGTGAGGGAGAGGGGAGGCAGTGGATTTAGTGTACACACAGTACTGTTGGCCTACTTCTCTGACGGCAGAGAGAGGGCAACTGGACCTGGAAACTTGCTGAAGATGAATAAAACAAACATTTCCAGGTGGAAATTCCCTGCAGATATAAGGACAACATCCTGTAACTTAGTCAACTCTGGACTTTATGTATTTCCGCACCTCAGGACGTTAAAGAATGAGGCACGTAGTCCAGGTCGGACATGCAGGTTGGTGGTGTCATCAGGGAGGTATCATCAGTTATGTAAAAACACTTGATTTTTGCCAAATAGACAGCACATTTATTGCAATGGTGAGTAAGGAGGATACTCTTATTCCTGGTAATGCACTAGAAGCTCTGTGGCCACTCACCGCTCCTGTGTTCTGCTGCCGGGCATCCAGAGCACCAGCGAGTCCTTTGGTGGCTTGGGGATCTTCGTACTTTACCCTGAAACCATGAAGTTAGAAAACACACAGACTGATGAGATGCCTGAGAGTAAAGAGCAGAAAGTCATAAACATATATTCAGTTTTTCTGACTGCACATCTTTTCATCTCTTGTCATTCTGCACCCAAGAGCTTCCAGAAAAGTAAGCAAAACCCCTATTAAAGGTGTAGCTCACCACAAAACAGACTTATCTACTCACTGAAACATCACTGTGGGACACCACAGGACAGCTGTGCCACATGACATGAGGATGGCAAGGTATCACATGAAAACTAAGACACAGACTTACAGAGCTAGGTGCATCAACCACAACGCTTACCCTCTTTGGGGCTGACTACAAAGAGAGAAAACTAAGACAGACTGATGAAAATATTACAGCTAGTACTTTAGAGAGGATTTGAGCAACAAGCCCCTACATACCCACCTACCTTTATAGACACAAACACAACTCAAAAACATCTCTTTAACTGATATAAAAACATCTCTTTAACTGATATAACTCAATAACTCATAGTGGCAGACACTCACTGGCCTACGCTACATAGGTGATGCAAGATGATCAGAAAAGCCTAGTGTTGCTTCACAGTCTTCAAATGCACCATTACAGCAACCTCTTTCCACACACTGACACATCTCTTCCATAATCTCCTTCATCCCATTTCTGTGTCCCCTCCAGCTACTACCACCTATGATAATGTAATATCTATGATAATGATAACATCACCATTTGATCCATGCAGAGTGGGGAGAACACTCCATCCGTGCTAAGAGAATGAAGCCTTTCACAGAAACTCTCCACAAGTCTGTTCTCCAGCTGCTCCTGGGCCCCTTTCCACAGATCCAGCAGGTCATCGAGTGGAGCTGTTTTTGTTGGGGGCCAGAGGCTTGGGCCACCGCTGCTCAAATTTCTCAAAGAAGTGTTCATCGGTGAAGGGGCCACTGTGGACAATGGCATCCAGGATGAAGTACAAAGCTGCTATCATGCCACTGATGAGGAAGAACGGCAGGAAAGGCTTGAAGTGTTTCAAGCACTCCTTCACTGAGGCACACATGAAGCACGTGGGGTCAGGAACAAACCCCAGAGGCTCTGCTTGTGTCCCCTGCCAGCATGTCCTGTTTAGGAGCTGTAGGGCAATGAGTCTATTCAGGTGGAGGGAAACACTGAGAGGAGAGGCTTGGTGAGTGAAATGTGAAGCCTGAGCCAGTAGAGGTTACCTGGCAGGAGTGCAAGTGCAGGCAGATGAAGGGCACTGAGGAATAAATAGACGATGTCTTACTTGTGCCTCAGCCTATTAAAGGTTGCGCCACACCAAAGAGGATACAATTCCACCCCTGTCCAGATCTCCCCCAGGCTCCAGCGCTGAGCACATACCAGTGGCTCAAATTTCAGCCTAGATCGAGTGCTGTTGGCAGGATTGTTTTTGTGCTGGACTGCCTCTGCCCTCAGGCAGCACACCCCACAGTAAAGACAGTGGGGAAACCCATGGGCAAAACACATGAAGTCATGTGCAGGCCCCGGGTTTCCCCACTATGTTTACCAGAAGTAGTCTGAGGCAGAGGAATGGAAGGAGACGTCCTTAAGAGACCTTAACTTGACATGTATAAGAGACCTTAACTTGCTACTGCCCAGCTGCACAACAAGACACTCTGGTGGATGCAGGAGCACAGGTCTTTGAGGGCTGGAGGCAGCCACGTGCCTGTGGGCTCTACTGCTTGGTAGCTGATGGAGAGCAGTAAATGACTGACAGGAAAGCAATGTGTGATACGCCACAGTCTCAAACCCACGGGATCTGGTCAGTGCAGCTCTTGTCAGCTCCTCTAGAACAAGGATTCAGAAAACCACTCTGCAGTGGAGAAGACCACTTCAGCCAGTACTGTGGAGATCCAATTCTTAGTGCTTTACACCAGGAGGTCTCAAACATGCTATGGAGGAAGAAATATCAGCCTCACTTGCCAACAAGGAAGCTTAGGCACAGAACTGTATGATGCCCTGCCACAACTGACTGCATTCTTCCTACTCTCCAATTCAATACTCTGCCCATTATGCTGCATCAGTATTCAACAATTCCAGAATTCAACATCACCCCAGCCAGGGCACGAGTTCAGACAGACAAGAAAACTCAGACAGTCTCACTCCACACCTTTGTCTGCAGACACTGAATCTGCCGAGAATGTCTGTGGTCTGCAGGGAGCACTTCCTTCACCCCGTACCCAGGAGGATACTGTGAAAGGGCGATGATGGCAGCAGAAAAAAGGAATGGGAGCACAGGGCTCATTTTACAAACACTGTATCCAAAGAGTGCATTTCTCTTGCATCCTACTGTCTCCCAGGAACTGCTGCTGGTTGGGGTCATGGCCACAGTTGTCCTGAGCCCTCCCCCTCTGCACGAAGGCAGGACAGAACAGAGTGAGCTGCTACACACCCTCTGCGCTGCTCAGCCAGTGAGCTGCCACGAGTCAGGGCAAACATGTCGAAGTCTTCTTCCAGCTTGCCAGAGGTGTCAAGGGAGTGCAGCCCTGCACTTACACTGCTTGATCCCAGGTCTGTGGGAGAGAGAAGGATGAACAGGCAGCTCAGAGCAGTAAAGGAAGGGCTGTGGGCTTTGAGAGTGCTAGATGGAAACCACATAACTGGCTTGTCTGTAAAGACAGTCTTGCCAATTTTCTGTAGCTGCATCCAAACTGTAATGAATGTGCTCACAGCTAGTGAGAGCTTCAGGCAGTGCTATGTAGGCTGTTGGTACATCTTGAAGAACCCTCAGGACCTCTCAGGCTTTCTGAGCAAACAACCTGGTGAAATGCTGGGTCCTGAGCCCAAGATGTTCATGGCTGCCTTCACAGCATAGCTTTAGCTGCTTTTCTTCTCCTAGACCTTAGAGGTCAGCCTGACACCACACAGCGAGAAAGGCAACTAGGCAATGCTGCCAGGATGCAGAGGGAGCAATTTTATTCCCTACCCTGCTGCAAGCCACAGACTAATGCTGAGGTCCTTCTTAAGTCATGTCCCTCTCTTGCATAACATGAGCTGTAGATGCCAAGACATATGCTTGAGTGCCTTAGGGCACATACAAGTTTCTTCATGAATTCATTAGTTGAAAACACCCCCCATTTCTCTAGGTTGCTCTATGAATGCGACTAAATAATTCTGAGAGATGATTCAAGGGCAGGAAAGGATTCCCAAAGCAGTACAGGAGAAAGACCGAGGGGAAAACCACATGGAAACATACTCATTCCAGCCAGTTGAGAAGAAAGGTTGTTGGTGACTTCAGGCTGTTTCACTGCAGAAGGAGTACTGGGTCCCAGATCAATCAAGCTGTTCTCTGCCTCATTTGGTGCCTTTGGAGAAAGAGAAAAGAAGACGGCGGAGTTTCTGAAGCTCAGGCACCTTGACACTACAATCTTATCTCATTAACCCTGGAGAGGAAAGACCTTCTACACCCATTGAAAGACACCAGATGTGAAGCCTTTCCTTGTGAGAAAGGGGACAGTGATCAGAGAACTGGCAGGGTGTAGTGTCCCAGGGCAGGATATGCCTTGGTAGCCAGCCTCCCAGCTCTGCTGGATGTCAGTAAGTAGGGTAGATGCTGGTTCAGAGGACATGGCAGTGTTAGGAAAAGGCTTATTTGGGATTTCATCCTCTTGATATTCAGTACTGGAAAACCATAACTGTTGCTGCTCTGCTCTTGCTCTTTGAGTGAGAGGAAGGCTCTCATGGGAAGGGAGGAAGACGTTAGCAGTGGGAAGTGGAGTGTCCTGCACACCAGGTGGTCTGGTGCAGCTTGGCTGGGAGAGTAAAGCCTACTGCTTCTAACTGGGACACACTGGGCCTGTCTCCAATTCAGCAGGACACTGTTGGTCCTGCAGGATGCGAACTGAGTTGGCACAGAGGGGAAGTTGCTCTGAAGTACCTTAACAGGCTGTCCTGTCCGGAGACGCTCAAACCTGCAAGAAAGATGACAGGATGCATTTCAGTAGCATGTGCTTATTCACCCACAGATTTCTTATATGGCTTGGCACAGTCTGCTCCTTCCTACATAATAGGAAAGGAGGACCATGGCTCAGGGCCCAATTTCCCCGCAAGACTGAAGACCCACAGAGTTTATGTGTCCTGAGAGAGAAAACTTCCTGTGATCCTCCAGAGCCACTCCTAACCAAAATAGTTTAAACGCAACTCTCCAAACAGACACAGGGCCTAAATTTCCCAGACTTCGTCTTAATGAAGAGATGTGTTTGATGAAATGAAAGGAAAAAAAGGGGATCTGATTCCACTTGGGCAATTTCTGTCCCCATCTGCCTCAGAGCTAGAAAACCAGCTCTTTCAATGCAGTTCCCTCCTTCTTCTTCCAGGTTATGCCACAGGGACATATTTATATCCCATCAGTAACTTACACAAAAACTGTGAACTGGCTTGATTCTCAAAGATGGATGATACAGACTGAAACTTCTTGAGTATTATACTCATGAGTAGATCAAAAGGGTGGGATAGGCAGCCTTCAAGGGGAAATAAACTCTTGTGGGAGAGCAGGGCAGAGAAGTGAGGAGAGAGGTACCTTTCATGGCGCAGAAACACATTATTGAGATTGTCATTGATGAGTAGCAGCTCCTCAGTGAGTTGCTCGTGAAGGACACGGGGAATGAGCTCCAGTACACGCTGCTGCATGGCTTTGCATGTCCGATTCAGTTCCTGTTCAAAGCAAGAGGAAGTCGCCACAAAGGTCACACTAAGGCTGAGCACACACAGATTTGAGAGTCTGACTGGAATAGACAGACCTCAATAGCTACTGAGATCTATCAGAAACTACTGATGAGCAACATATAGTAGTGTGAGAGGTAAATTGAGTCTAAGCTTCACATGAAGTAATTGTACATTTTTTACGTAACACATCACCCAGAAATAAAGGCCTGCAGGGACAAATCCCCATGTGAGATGATTCCAGCCTCAATAATGCTTTCCTCCACCACTGAAACTCCACCTTCCCAGTGTCTCCCTTATGCCATTACTCCCCACACTAAAATGTCCAGTTATTCCCCATGCCTGGCATGCATTATGCCTCAGTCCATTAAGTAATTGCTAAACTGTGCTGTGTCTGCCAGCCCTCCGCTCCACCAGTGTTCCTTACTTGCAGCAGCTCCAGGTCAGAAGGCTCAGCCTGGGTTGGCACCAGCTCCGTCAACATCTCCGACATGACCTTTGTGTTCCCATTCACCACTTCGAGCTCACTGCGCAGCTTCCCGATCTGCCAAAGGGAAATGAAGTGACAACTCCACCTGGGAAGACTGGGGTAGCTCTGGTAACTCAGAATGGCAGTGAATGGCACTGTGCATGCATGTGCATTCACAGAGCTGAAGGGAACAGCCACAGGGGAATTAATTTGTTACCACTGTCACCACTCCATTTAGCTCTCAGGGGCTGCCAGCAGAAAGAATCTCCATTACTTACCATCAAGTTCATTTGCTGGTAAGAGGTGCCAGGCTCTCACCTGGGAACACTGGCCACTAGCCTAGCCTTGATTTTTAATAGCCAGAACAGGCTGCTGTTATGATTCAGATCTCTTCTCAGCTAGCAGCTCCTGTGTGGCAGCCACTTAAATAATTTAATTTCCAAAGCGGTGTGAGAGAGAAAAAAATTAATGCCCAATCAACAGTTAAGTGTGCAGCTGAAGTTTTACTCCTCTGGTTTCACAAGCTGCTAATGAGCCTGTTTAGAACAATTTCCACCCCCTGTTCTGCAAGGGAATGCAACATACCGACAGCTGGAGGTTTGGTGCTGAACCTGGTGTTGTATGAAGTCAGGGTAAGGAAGGAGAAAAGAGGCTGGGGAAACAAGTGAGGAAGCCCTCGCCTTCGGAAACCACATAGCCAGGCAGGGTTGATTTGTATAAAGTAAGCAGTGAGGCAAGATAAACAAAGATGATAAGGAGGCATCTACTGAGCAAGCTTTTGCTGAACTGCACTACAAAGACCTCCCTCTAAATCTCTGTGTCTCAGCTCCCCACTTCCCTATAGCCAAAAGAATTTCCCTCTAGCAGCAAGCAGGAAAACATAGCCATGGTTGTGGTATCCCAGCTCATCACTGTGAGCACAATGGAGCTCTGTGAAGCTCTCGAGGAACTGTGTTTTAGAGGAACGACTCTTGAAAACAGAGGCTGGGGAAGGACCAGGACAGAAGTCCCAGAACAGTGCTTGTGAAACAACCCCCAAACACAGGGAGGGGCTTGTGTTCAACTCACCTGCTCTGGTGTGGGTGTGATGGGTGCGTCGCTGGATGTACCTCTCCCGGTGGGCAAGGTGACAGGGTGGAGGATGGACTCTACCTGCTGCGGGGATTTGACTCCAGATGAGTTCTGTCCAGACTGGGAGTCAGAGCTATACACAGTCTACAGACAGAAGTGGGAAAAGTGACAGAGAAGGAGATGTAAGACACTCACACCTGACAAGGCAGTGCAATTAGAGGAGAAACACTGATGGTAACTCCTCATAGCTCTGGGCTGTCCTGGACCTTCTTACTCCCCGAAAGCCCTCTAAATGCAAGACAGTTCCTAAAGTCCCCTCATAGTACCAGAATGGCAGCTGCCCAATATTCTCCCCTTCGGCAATGCTCTCATACCCTCTGTGGTGTGTGGATGGGTGACAGCATGTCCAGATCAGTCATGGGGAACTCTAGGCCCTTCCGTCTCAGGTCCTCATAGACAGCAACGACACCAGTCAAGTCCGGTGAGCTGCGGAAGGCATCCGCCCAGGACTAGGGAGGAGACAGTACAGCCCATCACCATTTACAATACCCTTCTGCACAAAACCCTAAAGACAAACACTCTCTGAACTGGTGCAGATGTTCACATTTCTTGGCTCACCTGTATGAGGGTCAGCACCTTGTCGTGCACTATGGCAGGTGGATTGTTCTTCGGCAGGATTGTCCTCACCAGGACACCTTCTACAAAGTCCTGGCTGGACACAAGGACATGGAAGCGATGGCCACAGTTTTTGACGCATGTCTCCAGGACCTTCAAAGGTAATGAAGCATTTGCTATAGCTTTCTCTGCCTACAAGTGTTTGCCTAGTTGGCTTTAGGTACATGTCTTTTCAGCATCTGAGCTAAAGCTCGTGTTCAGCACTTAGCTTTACAGCAGGATACCACAGAGCTGAGAAGGAGCCCTGACCACTCACCGTCAAAGCCAGCATAACTTCATGGAAGTTCTTATTCCCTACAATTCTCTTCTTAATGGCTCGGAAGGCATCTTTGGGCCTGAAGGAGAAATGAGATGAAGATCATCAGAAGGTTGAGACCCACCTACAGCGAGGCAAAGCAAAACAGCCACATACTCAGCAGGTGTCCTTCCCTACCTTGTTTTCAGGGTGGCTTGAAGCAATGACTAGTAAAACAACTTCTGCCTGTGGTTGTGCAATAGGAGTGAGGCCCTGCTAATCACAGAATCATTTAGGTTGGAAAAGACCTTTCAAGATCATTGAGTCCAACTGCAAACCTAATACTGCCAAGTCCACCACTAAACGATGTCTCTGAGTGCTGTTCCTGAAATCAGAGACCTCTGTGCTGATGTCTGCAACAACTCAAGGTGTTCAGAACGCAATAGAGAACAGAAAAAAAACAAAGCTAGAAACACACAGTTTGTGGGTAGAGCAAAATCTCATGGCAGACAGACTGAAAAGGATCACAGAAAAACTTGGCATGGGTTAGAAATAGGAAGAAGAAACCAAGCTACAGCAATTCTTGTGTTGCTCAGAAAGAAGCTGTTTAACATTTCCCTGGAGGAAAGGAGGCTAAAAAGCTGTGGGGGAGATTCAGTGGCAAAATCTTGCCTATCTTGCAGGTGGGCAGGAGAGCAGCAGCATAGCAGGGCCTCCTTAACTATTCTCACAGGGGAGAAACACCCAGACCATTGTGGTCTTGAGAGGGAACAAGCGGATCAACATAGTCTAGCAGAGCACAGGAAGAGAGGCTGAGCTGGAGGAGCAGCAGTGCTGGGGGAGAAGATTGGGGTGGAGACATTGAGGTAGTGAGGAGGCAAGGAGTGTATTGGCCCATGGGGCAGCATGGTGTTGATGGATGAGCATTAGCAGGGCAATGGGAAAGCCTGTCATCCCAGAAAGGTAGAGCTGTGTTATCAGGTGCCCAGACCTGAAAAAAGTGGCCCAGCTCAGGATTGGGAACTGTGGACAGAGACAGGTGCATTTGCGCTGTGGGGACAGCATGAAAAAGAAGTGGTGACAGATCTGTGAGTAGAGATGTTTCACTTTGTTTTCATACAACTGTGAAGCTGAAAATTTGGCTTGCTATTCCTGTCAACATCACTGTGGAGTAGGACAGCAGGAGTGAGACCTACATGTTTTATTCCATGTAGCACCTTCTTTTTACATGCTGCTCTTGACATTGTGAGAAGGAACAGTCTCCCTTGAATTCATTGGCAAATCCCCAGGTCCAGAGTTAACAAGTCTGGCAGGTTTATGAACATATCCCCACAGGAAGAGGGAGACAAGGGTTCCCCTACCCACTCTGTGAGTGTCTGAGTGACTGTACATGAAAATACCTGAGAAGCAAACCCCAGCAGGACTTGCAGAGTGAGAGGACTGAATCGAAGCCTGAGATTTTCCTCCCTCCTCAGTCACCCGCCTGCAGACTTTTACATTCCCAGAGGGAAAGAAAGAGAAGAAATAAACCTAAGTGGAAGAATTGCAAATATGCCTCTGGGAGATGGGATTCAAGCCTGGCTTGAATCACAGGTTTTCTAGGGACCCTGAATAGCTCCCAGCACTCACAAAAATTATACAGAAGCACCTAACAAATGCTATGAGAGCTTTGCTATGTCTCTAGGTCTCCTAGGAGGGTCTTGTCTAAGGGACTGTTGGGAAGCCTAGCTTATTACCTCCACCAGTGTATGCTACCACTGCAGCCTAGGGATGTACTCTTAGCGGTGGATCACTCGGCTCGTGCGTCGATGAAGAACGCAGCTAGCTGCGAGAATTAATGTGAATTGCAGGACACATTGATCATCGACACTTTGAACGCACTTGCGGCCCCGGGTTCCTCCCGGGGCTACGCCTTTTTTTAGGACGACTTATTGATGGGGCAGG
>WEKX01026010.1:275-15104 GCA_013390025.1 Pitta sordida
GTTGGTTGTAGGATGGCAACAGGTCAGGTTAGGTAACAGGTTTGACTAGATTAGATTAGGTAACGGGTGATAGGTTGGACTTGATGATCTCTATGGTCTTTTCCAACCTTACTGATTCTGTGATTCTGTGATTCTGTGATCTAGTCCCACTCCCAAGCAAATCCCCACCCAGGGACTGAACCCACAACCATGGAACCACGGGCACCACGCTCCATCTATGCAAGCTTTCCATCATCTAGGTCATGTCACTGAATTCGTCATCCAGTCTTTTCTTAAACACCTCCAGGGATGGCAACGCCACCATCTCCCTGGGCAGACCATTCCAATGAGAGATCACTCTTTCTGTGAAAAAGCTCTTTCTAACATCAAGCCTAAACCTCCCCTGGTGCAGCTTGGGGCCATGTCATCTTGTTCTGGTGTCGTCAGCCTGAGATAAGAAATTTGCACCCACTCAACTACAACCTCCTTTCAGGTAGTTGTAAACAGCAATGAGGTCACTGATGAACGTTCTCTTCTCCAAGCTGAACAACTCCAGCTTCCACAATCGCTCCCCATATGTCTTGTTCTCCAGTCCTTTCACCATCCTTGTCACCCTTTTCTGAACTGTCTCAAGCAGTTCAACATCCTTCTTAAACTGGGGAGCACAAAAATGGACACAATACTCAAGATGCGGTGTTTCTCTTCACTGTATTTTTTTTTTCCTTTGCTATATGTCCTATATTTTATTGCAAGTAAATTTTTAAACCCAAGTTTTAATATCTGTATTCACTTTTTATTTCACTCACACAGATCCAATTACTTCCTTTTTCAAAACTCCATCTTTTCCAGATTATTTTTCATTTTTATTTTTGTTTGCTATATAAATGTCACTTTTTTCATGCTTAGAACTCTTATTTTAAGAGATAAGAAATCAAAGTCGTTAAACATCTTCCTTGTAGATAGTCTTTGCGTATTGGAAGGCTGCAATTAGGTCACCCTGAAGACTTCTCTTTTCCAGGCTGAGCAAACCCAGTTTCCCTTTCCCTCTCCAGCCTTGTTGTAGGCAAAAAAAAATTATAGGTTTTCTAAGAGGGTGCTTAACATAACTAGTTTGATTCCATAATGACCTTTTGAATTTGGAATACTCATTTGCAAGTGTGATGTGAGGTAATTCTTTTAAAATCTGGTGGTGAATTTTTCTGATGGTTTTCTTTACTGTTAACAGGTGTTGCTGGGGAGACAAATTCAGTCTTGTATTTTGATATGAAGCCAAATTCCATTAGGTCAATAATTCTCATTGCAGAAAATCTTTTCTGTCTTTTTCTGCCTACTAACAAAAGCTGAGACTGAGAACCGTAAAGAGATAATTTTTTAATTAGAAAAACACAAGATCATATCTGAAAATGATGATATTTAGAAGTACTTAATAATTTTACCAGATAAATGACATTTAAAATAATAAAGATTTTGTTGATTTTTTCTATAGCAAGAAGAAAAAAGAAAAAGAGTTCTAAATGTTTTTCCATTCCTTTGAAATATTGGTATGTAGATTTTACAGTTATACCTCCTCCATCACGAGGAACGGGACAAGCGACAGCCCCCGCGAAACATTATTCTCGCAAAGAACGGCAGGTCATTAATATGCATGCAGGCCACGCCCATTGCCCCACCCCCCGGAACTCCGCAGGGCTCTGGGGTGCACTTTTTTGCTTCTCTCTTCGGACTCTCTGAACACGGGGAAGAAAAGGGAACCATTTCTGAGCCCCCTCTGCCTCGGGAGACCCCCTCCCAACCCCAAGATCNCTTAGATACTATTTCTTCTACAATCCAGTCTACAACTGCCAACCAGACAGTCTTAATTAAAACAATATACAGTCGAGTCTCCTATATCACGGACCCATGGTCTTAATTGAGTTCTGCGAACCCCTACTTCTGCATTGAATGGCAGCAGATTTGCCCCACACCCTCAGACGGCTCCCCGGCACTATTTCAGCACTGTGTTGCTGTGTATCAGTTGCTGTGGCGGCTGTGCTGGGGGTTGGCGAAGCAGTGGAGCCCCAGCCATGCCCAGTGGGGGGTGGGGGAATGGCGGAGCTTGGAGAGGGGTTGCGAAGCGACCGCGCCGCTGCGGCCAGAACAGGACAAGCAGCTGAGCTTCTACCACCACGACCAGAATGGGTTGAGCGGTCGCATTCCTGTCACTGCAGCTGGAACGGGATGAGCGGCCCTGCTGCTGTGACCAGGACAGGATAGGGTGAGTGGCCGAGCCACTGCTGTGGCTGTGCAGGTTGATTTGCATATTCATGTTGCCTAATTGAATATTCATGCGTGCCAGGTTGTGCATGCGCAGTTGTGAAAAGGGGCCTCCTTCATTGCTAAAATATCACGCCGCTAAGATGTGAAGCCGCAATATGGCGGACACGAAGTGCAAGAGGGTCGACTATATACAACAGTAAATTGCATATTCTTATCCTTCTTCACAATTCATGTCTTTTAACTAATTCATGCTTCATACTGTACTTAGTACATCTTGCCAGTTGTTCACTATACAATCCTTCTGAGTCGGTTATATTTATTCTATTTTAATTCTTACTCCCTTCTTATCCTCACCAATTTCATCTCCCCTAACTTGAGTTGTACACAGACTGTGCATCCTAACTTGTAATTAATTTCTTCTTTAAGTGAGTAGCTTTTCTGTTCAGCTTCTTCTTCCCACAATTTCAGTAATTACAGTAATTTCTTTTCATGCCCTAGCATATTTTATGACTTCTTGGCAATGATTATTTGAACATGAATGTCTCTCAAGAGTTTTTTTCCTTCCCAGATCATTCTTGGACTATCTGTCCCTGGGCTATATCTCGGCATGGTCACAGCAGTTTCCTCATTACCTCATGTCACTCTGACAGATGCTGTTTTCTTAGTTTTTTCTCTACTGTGTTCTTCAGTTCCCATAGAAACCTGTTCAGATGCACAGTTGATTCAACCTGATATTTTACCTCTATGTTCTCTGGGGACAGAAGTGGTACTTCCAAGTGAGAAGACTTCCTATGTCTGATTCCCCCAGTCTCATCATGAGAAAGCATGCCTACCATATGAACTCAGAAAGAGGATCAGTATATATTGTCCATTACATACCTTCATTTCTTAGATGTAATACTATAAACATTAAAATTATGTAGTGATACTAAGGCTTTCAAGTTTTGACAGCAGCTGTGGAAAAACGGCTAATTTCATGCCTTTATAGGGTTTCTTTACAACCACTATGAATAAAATTTCAGCTTTTCTGAAAAAAAGAGAGAGAAGTTTCTTAGAAATCAATGATTTCATGTCTTTCTTTCCTGTGAGAACTTCCTATTTGTCTCTGGTGAGAAGTGTGTGGATCATTTTAATGTGCAACTTACAGAAGCAAGTGTAGCAGAGCATCAGGATTGCTAGGAAAAGAGACATAAGATTATATATGCATCTCTGCCAAATTTATGGTTTGTCAGTCACAGCCTATTTTGTGAAATTAAAATAAAACATTTAAGAACCTGGAAGTGTAAATTAAAGCATGAAGCTTTTAATGGTTAGTAGTCTCTCTGCCTCAGCTGATGAAATTGAACATAGAAGCTCAGCAACTATGTATCTGATCTTGGTACCAAATCCCACATACCTTTTTTCAGATAATTACTGTATTGAATGACAGCAGAACTGCATCTATGAATGACATTCTAACACTTGATTCGCTGTCTTTACGTTTCTTGAGTTTTTAATACTGTTTAAGTACTATGCATATGCATAGTGCTACAGAGTTGTAACAACTGTTATTGTCCAGGAGTTTGTTTTCAACTGTTTTAAAATGTTATTGAAATACGGTAATTACAGGGAGGATTGGGGGTAAGAGTGGCATCTGGAATAGAATAAAAAGCATTTTTCATCTGCTTACTGCTCCATCTCTGGTTAGATTTTTCTATTCTTCAAATCACTCTCATTCTGAATATACATAAGCAGTAATGCATTGGCAGTAAATATAAGATACAATAACAAAAAATTCAGTGAGTGGCACTGGATAAGGCAGGATACTTGTTCTTATTCTGACACCTGTTCTTATTTTTACGTCAAGGTCTTTCAAAGGAATTTTTGGATGCAGCATATACAATTTGACTGTACATATAAATGTCCTAATAAATACAGTCATCCTGTAGTTTTTTTGTTGCTCATCTTTTCAAAGATTTGCATATGAAAAATAAACAAAAAATATATTAATGTTTTGTTTCATTTGACCTAACTGTATCGCTCAGGTGCAAAGTTCTTTCACCTGTGATCCATGCTTTGTAACTAAAGTTAATTTTTTTCTTAAATTGATCTCCTGAAAAAACAGGTGATGCAAATTCAATGATGCAAAACAGAAAACAGTAAATGGCTAAATGCCTGAATGAAAATCTGCAGCTTCTGAAAACTTGATTGTAATAGCTGACTCATTTTCAGAGTATATGAGGGATAAAATTATAATTTCTTGGTTTTGTTGCCTTTACAGCATGAAACAAAGCACTTCTGGGGTTTTATTTGTCTGTTGGATTCTTAATGGTGAAACTATTGAAGAAATATTTGCTACAGAGAATTTGTCAGTTTGTGTTTTAGTAGTGCAATTTTCTTGTAAAAACAAAATTGGGGATATTATTAAATGATGAGAACCATCCTACATCAGACTATAGCTCCAATTCTAGGGAAAAAAGTTGGAGATTTTTTCCTATTATCAGGCGATAAATGTTTGAGTCCATGAAGAGAAACGGGAAAAAGGAACAGAGAAATTCTAAGTTCTTATGCTGGCTTTGGCTGGAGTAGACTTAATTTTCTTCACAGTACCTACTGTGGGTTTATGTTTTGGATTTTTCTGAAAACTGTTTAAAACAGGAAAGTTTTAGTTACTGCTGAGCAGTAACTGAATTGTGTGTATGAGTTAAGGTCTTTTCTGCCTCTCACCCCACCCCACCAGTGAGGAATCTGTCAGTGCCTAAGTATCTGTAACGGGACACGACTTGGACAGCTGACCCATAATGATCTGAAGGGTATTCTAGACCATTTTCAACATATATAGCTGTAGCAAAAAAAAGGAAAGGGAGGACATTCAGAGTGATGGTGTGTCTTGGTTTAAGATCAGTAAAGGGTTATTTATCACTCTTTGGATGAGAGATTGTTAGAGATGTAACAGGATTTATTTACAAAAAAAGGGAACAGGGAATATAATACGGGAAATAATTAGTGTGCAAGTGATATCAGCAGTAGAGAACATAAAACCAGGACTTCCCCCTCCCACATGCAATGGACCCCACACCCAGCACAATGGAATCCCTCAAGCCCAAACCTCACCCAAACACCAATACCCAAAAGAAAGTCCCAACAACAACAAAATACAGATAAAAACAGAAGCGATGTCCAACGGCTATCATCAGGGAAGGATGGGTGTTAGCGAGGGGTAACAGATGNGTGAGTGGGACTAGATGATCCCTGTGGGTCCCTTCCAACTCATAGCTTTTTGTGATTCTGTGATTCTGTGATTATCTGCATTATCATCTTGAAAATTAAAGGAAGCTCTCTGGGGTATAATATGTCCAACTGTGCTATAAGGTTCAAATACACTAGCTCAAGACTCCAATGAAGGCCTTACAAACACCTTTGCAATTGGAAATTTGAAGGGAAAAAAGAAGATTATTTGATATAACAGTCAAACTTGTAGTTCTGGTCCCTCAATGCAGTTAGGAGGAAAAAGTAATGATTCTGTCCTCATCTTCCAATTATATGACAAAGATGCTGAAGACAACCATTTGAGGTATATTAATCAGCTGCTAAATTTCTACTTTACTAAACTCCTAAATTATATTTTCCGAACTGTCAGTCATATTTTGGGGCTTTGGGGGGGCTTTTTGGTGTTTGCTTTTGGGGGATTTTTTTTGTGACTAGGGTAGGAATTTAGGGGTCACTTCATATGAGATGTGTAATTTTCATTTGAGTTAATAACTCTTCATACTAAAAAACTTTACCTCTGTCATATTTAAGAGAAAATAATGTTTTCAGTATCCATTATTAGAGTTAGTCTATTTACTTGAACAGTGAAGACTCTTTTTTCTCTGAATCCTCTCTTCTCAGTAGGAATGTGGCCATTATAATCATTCTCACAAACTGATAATATACTACACTATTTGTATTCCTTCAACTGAGATATGAGCAAAATGCATAACACACACTTGTGTTCTCTCTGACTAGACAGTTTTTTAGCATTCAGCCAAACTACCTGCTTCAGTCTCATGGTTGCTTATGAAATGGTATGAATTCTGCATTTTTTATGTCAAACCAACTTGATGCAATGCTGATATCCTTCATTCACTGTAACTACCATATTCAGTGCATTTTTTCAAAATATTTTGAAAAAATATATCACAGAAGGCAGCTATATATATAAATATATACCTTATCATTGAATAATGTTTTGTCAAAACCTAGTGGTTTCCAGTGAAAAGGAAGTAAATACAGTATTTTTTTCTCAAAGAGTTGTCTTCTAGTAGTGTTGGCACTTAGAAAGTAAATCTTCTCTTTCTTAAAACAATAAAAATAGTTGATTTTTAATAATCATAAATGCATTATTATGTTACTCGTTAATGAATTATTCATGAAGTAACCTCTTCCTAGATGAAAAAGATGCTGACCCATGATTTAATTTTAGTCAACAAAGATTTCTTGTTAGAATTCAATTCCAAATCATTTTACAGAGAGTCAATAACTTCATTTTCTTCTGGGAGAATATGATATACATTTATAAGCTTATAATTTCAATAAAGAATACAGATCTTTTGGAAATACGGGGGAAAAAGTTAGAAACTGAAAACTGAGATAGGCATGAACTAATTTGAGAGATAATAATTAGAGGGTAAGAACATTTTAAATGCATGAAGGCAGCTGATGGAAAAAGTGGTTTGCTGAAGAAATTGGTTTCAAAGATAAATGAAACACAGGTCATAATCTGGTATATTGTATTATATGGAGAAAGACAAGGTGTTCAACCTGCAGAACTGAAAATATTGATTATTAAGAAAATATTTATATTTTAGAAAAGAGGAAAGAGCGTGTTGCTAATAATGCCACGGTTGTGGGTGCAATCCCCAGAGAGGCCATTCACTTAAGAGTTGGAATCGATGATCCTTGTGGGTCCCTTCTCACTCAATTATTTTGTGACTATGAAATGAAACGATGCATGGTTACAGCTTTGGTGTGGTTTGACACTGGTAGACAGCTAAGCACCACACAGCTGCTTGCTTGCTTGCCTCACAGAGGGATGGGAAGAGAATCAGAAGGACAAAAAGTGGGAAAACTCATGGGATGAGATAAAGATTAACAGTGAAAACAAAAGCCACACACACACAAGCAAAGCAAAACAAGGAATTCATTCACTATTTCCCATGGGCAATCAAGTGTTCAGCCATCTCAAGGAGACCATGTTCACCTATTTTAATAAGATTACCAAAGGTTATTTTAAGTCTTCTGAAGCTCTTGTTAGTTGCTAGGTTTAAAGACATAAAATCCTAGTGGAAGGAAAGAAGATAGTATGGCTCTGCTGGTTTGAATGTGTTTTTTTTTTCCTGGCAGCAGGGGGGCTAATTAGCAGAGGTAACGCCAGCCAGCTGCTGGCTGGACCCTGCTGCTGGCCAAGGCCAGGAACAGATAGAGGCACCTCTGTGATAACATATTTAAGAAAGGAAAGGAAAAAAGGCAGTAAAAAAGCAGTAACAGCAAGAAAGATGGACGGAGAAGAGCCTGTGAGAGGTTGAACAGCCATGAAGGCAACAAGGCCAGGGTGGCTGGAGGAGGGGAAGGAAGTGTTCCAGGCGTCTCGCTGCTGCTTGTGGAATGGACCATGGTGAAGCAGACTGAGTGCCTCCAACAATGAAATAGAGAGATTGAGCAGAGATGCAGAATCTACCTGCTGCCACACGGGAGCTGGAGGATCATGATGGAAGGCTGCAGACACGTTGGAGCCCACACACTTGGAGCAGAGCTCAGCAGAGATCCTGGAAATACATTATAGCTCATGGAAGAGGAGTCCACGCAGACAGAACTGTACTTGGTAGGATCTGATCTATGTACTTTGGGATGGGCTCATGAATGAAGCAGTGCAACCAGTGCTTAAAAGACTGCATCCTGTGCTGTGACTCTCGGGCAATAGAGAATGGAAGAGCTGTCGCCTCTGGGTCCAGACTCACAATGGGAAAGGGTCAGGAAAGACTTTTCTCTCATGAGGGAAAGAGGACTTTATGAAAGGCAGGGAGATGGTTTCCTACCCTAAAGTGGTCAGAAAACACCAACTGCCTGGCTTTCCCCTACTCCTGTTCCCCCTTTGTCTCCTGGAGGGAAAAAGGGAATATGATATCTGTTGTAAGAGGAAGGAGGGGTGGGGGAAGAAGGTTGCCTTTAAGACGATGCTTCTCACATTAAGCTCTGATCTTGTTAGAAATAAATAAATCATTTATATTCCCCACTTGAAGAAAATGAAGTGAGGGAGAGGTTGTGGGTGAATCCCTGGCACCAAGCCAGGGTTAAATCACGACAATGCCATAAATATTATAGCTGTTAAAGGTAAAGCTGAATCATAAGACCTAATTATTTGTTGATCTTGAGGAAACTTTCTTTGAATTGGAATAAAACCAATAATATTTATTGAATTCCAACATATTATTCAATAGGTTAGGTTAGGTTAGTTTAGGTTAGGTAACAGGTTTGACTAGATTAGATTAGATTAGGTAATAGGTGATAGGTTGGACGTGATGATCTCTAAGGTCTTTTCCAACCTTACTGATTCTGTGATTCTGTGATATAAGGTTGATATTTTCAATTAAATTAAATGTGAGTTTTCTTAATTCCCTTGTCCAACTCATGAATGTCAACATTAAACAGGAGTGGTCTCAATACTGAGACCTGGGGAATCCCAGTAGTGACCATTAGTCAACAGGATTCAACACCATTCACCACCACTCTCTGGGCTCAAGCATCCATCCATTTCTTAATCTATAGCAGAGTGGACCTGTCCAAGCTGTGGGCTGCCCGCTGTTCCAGGAGTATGCTGTGGGTGACAATATCAAAGTCCTTACTGAAGTACAGGTAGAAAACATCCAAAGCCTTTCCCTCCTTCACTAGACATGTCACATGGTCATAAAAGGAGACCAGGCTAAACGAGCAGGACCTGCTTCTCCTAAATCCACATTGGTTGGGCCTGATTCCCTGATTATTCTGTACCTATTGTGTGATCTCACTCAAGATGATCTATTCCATAATATTCTCGGCACCAAGGTCAAGCTGACAGGTCTGTAGCTCTCCAGAACCTCTCCAGATACTTTCCAGATCTTGTTACTCTGTGTAAAAGTTAGTTTGTCAGAAATTCTCATTGAGTAACAGAATTAAAATTACTTAATTACTATGGGACAGCTCTACTTTAAATATTTATTGTGCTCTGAGAATTCCGGATGAAGTCTAATTCCACTTGAGGGGAGATAGTTTATCTCTCCTTTAACCTTGAATGAAGTAGAAGAAAAGAGACTTATGAGCTGTGCTAAGATATAGGGCTTTAAGGTGCTTTCTCTGTTTGGATCACTCATAGGAGGTGCTAAAGTAAACCATATAACATAAAGACAGCATTTAATGAACATTGTAGATTTTTCCATACAATAAATTACAGAAGAACACCTCAGAAGGCCTGAATGAGTCTGCTTTTAGAACTGAACCTGCATGTGACAAAATACTGTGCTGTTAGTTGATGGGGTTACAAACAAAATACAAAACCTAAAAGAAGTTGTTAAATATCATTTTTAACTCTATTTCTGAAATAAGTTTAACTGACATTGACATGTTGAGATCATCAAGGTTTTGACTTCATGGTGGTAAAGCAGGAAATAGAGCTATTCAGCATGATTTTATTTAGTAAGAGCTCTTTTACTTGAGTAGTACATTACTCAATGCAAAACAAACCTGGCTAATGGTACGGCAATCTCAGCTAGCAAATAAGTAAAATGACCAGAAAGTATAAGTTAAAATATTGTTAACGAATAACTGATGCCTCACAGTTTTCTAGTGTTTGGAGAAAAATATTAAGTGGAGTACAAGAGCGATTTTAGATAATGTTACCTTGGTGAAAATGAATGCCAAAAATTGTTGAAATTTTATGTAGAAACCTCCACTCTGATATCAGAAAAAAAAACAAACAAAAAAAACAAAAAAAGGAGACTTAGTGGAAGAACTCAGTGACAGGAATATGAATAATTTACTATATTTTTCAGTTATAAAAGGAGTTATAGGAGAATAGAATGGCAAAACCCTAAATGCTGAAACTGAAATTCACACAGCAACATTACTTCATGCACGTATCAGTTCAGATTAACATTAAGGTTAGAAAAGAAAATATTTCAGTGTTTGAATTTTAAATATGACAAATATTCTAGGAATAAAAATTGTAAAGACATGGACTTATGGCAGAAGACTTTTCCTAGGGAAAATGTACGTAAAGATTTTAGAGCACGATTTCACAATGATCAGATAAAACTGGAAATTTCTAGTTTTGAGGAACATTAGTGATTAATGCTCTTATTTAAAAGTAATTTTAAGTGCATTTCAACATGTAGTCTGAACACTACCGTCATCTATTTCTGTCTTACATGCTTAATGCAAGCTTATTTAAAAACTCAGGAATATCTCTAGAAATAATTTTAAATGTAAATGGACCACGCATTTCTTTTTAGTTTCAAGTTCACCAGTCAAACTTGAGATAAACTAATTGAAAGTGAAAATAAATAAATTTCATTGCACTCTTTAATGTAGTGATCAAAAGACATAACGATCTATGTACGCAGATGTGCAGTTTTCCATGTCCATCTCAGTCATGTAATTTTTTTGGTCTGTTGGATAGGTCACTGATAATCAAGGCATGATAGATTTTAAAATTCCACATAAAATGTAATCTACAGAATTATGCTTTTTGACCTAATAATGTTACATGTTGCTCCATCATTTCAAATGTTTTTGTTCTATAACGAATGGACATGAGCAATTTAATAATACATTGGAACATTTTATGCATTATGGTTTACTTCATCTGTAAATTGAAATGTCAGAAGTGTTTCTATTCCACATTTTCAACAGTCACAAGTGATTCATTTTAGTTCTTATTTTAAAAGCTGAAAATCAAAAATAAGGTTTTTGAGGTATATGAGGATGCTACAAATTGCCTATTTAAGCAGTTTTATGAATTCAGCAGATCTTTACAGTCTTCTGTGTCTTTCCTGCTTTGCTTTATATCTTTATTGATATCACTGTAATATACTGTGAAAAACTGCAGAATTATTTTTATAAATTCAGGTTAAGACTATTAATCCTAGAATGGTTTAGTTTGAAGGAAACTTTAAAGATCATCTAGTTACAACTCTCCTGCTGTGGATGTGGCTGCCAGTGCACAATCGGCAGCATTACAATGGTGACAAGGCAGCCACTTAAGCAACTGCCCTTGCATGTTTAAGTGCTGGCAGAGCTACGCACGCCAGCCTCAGCCATCACTGTGCCATGCCAGGCGTGTCACGCAGGAGGGAACACATTGGGCAGAGTTCAGAAGTCCATACAGTGGTGCCTCCTCCACCCGCTGCAGCTTCTACAGTGGTGGCAGCCAAAGCCTGAGACTTGCTTGGGAGGCGGTGTGCGCTCAGGGACCCCTTTGTCATGATTCCTGAGGAATCCCCAGGTGGGGACGAGGCAGAGGAGACTGCCTTCGCTCTCCTGAACGTGTGAGGAACTTCCAGGAAAGACCCTAAGCCATTACAGAGCCGAGGGGGTGGGGTGACCAGGAAAAAAATTTGCATATTAATGAGCTGCCACCCTACACTGACAGAGGGCTGCATGGGTTGGGGGCAACACCCATGGTACCGTGGTACTCGAGGCCCGACTGTACTTCCCATTAGCAGGCAGATGTTCAGTCACTTCCTGGGAAGTCCTACGAGCCTGTGGGCCAAAACCCTTTTGCCCTTATTTGATAGATTCTGCCCTCCACTGTCTAGCAAGCCAGGTTTGGCAAAGGACGCGCCACAATCATAAAACCTAATATTTTTCGGGTGGCACTAGCCCCTAAGCCATTTATTAATAGCAAGAATCCTGTTGCTTTCAGGGTCCAAACCTGCCATTACAGGGACTGAGCAAAAAACTACCTGCATTTCTGCCCCACTGATCAAATGACCAAGTTCCTTAAATTCCTCCCTAATTTCTCTGGATCCCTTCTCATTGATCTCATCACTACTGGCTTGGATGACCAGTAGGGGGTAATAATCTAAAGGCTGAATTAGTTTTGGTAACCTCTCAGCAATAGTTGGGACCATTCTTACAGGACCAGAATGTATTCTGTATCTGACAGACGGTATGACCAGACCCACATTAGCCACAGCAGGGAGACATTGAACAAATTATCAACAAGATTTACATACTAGTTTCACCATCATCTGAGCTGCTGTGCAGAAGAATGACGGACAACAGATGTTTCTAGAAGTGTTCCTATCTGCCCTGAGTGTACATTCCCTGTGAAGCAATAGGTTGCAATGTTTGCAAGAGATCATCCTGTCCTAACTTTTGACTTTGATCCTTTTTCTTCTAAACCAAAATCTCTCCCAAATATGACTTAACTAACATACAACTACATAATAAATTATTACTCAGTAATGTTCTGTCTTACTGCTACTTCTACTTACAAGTGACATGAATATCCAGCAGTAGTTAAATCAAAGTGGTCAGTAGTAACAGTAGTACTTTCAAGTGTCTAAACTATATTTCAAGTGTAAATGTGCATTTGATTTTTAACGAAATCCTTCTTTAACTAATAGGTTCATAACAATTAGATAGTTAATCACAGAATCACACAGAATATTATGAGTTGGAAGGGACCCACAAGGATCATCTAGTCCAACTCACCACCTAACACCCGTACAGAGACCGAGAGCACATCCCAGAGCATAACACCAACCTAGATCCCTCACAGTCTAGCAGGCCACCCCGAGCCGGAAGGGGCCCAGTGTCATCCAGCCCTACACCCCCCAGCTAGACCATGTCACTAAGCTCCTCGTCCAGTCTTCTCTTAAACACCTCCAGGGATGTTCCTAACAACTTTATAACTCTAAATTTTTTGAAAAAAAATACTAATAGAAAAAAAAAATATTTTCCTCTCTTCAGAAGAATAACTTTGTGCTTTTCCCAAAATTGTTCTGTATAATATACATATATATTCATTAGTCAAAAAATTCACTCTCATTTTTTTTTATGCATATACTTTCTTATATTTGTGTGTATCTATACACATATACATAAACATATATGCACAAGTATATATATATATGTGGGCACTGTATTGGAGTGATAGAGACAGGAGTGAAAATAATGATAGCACAAAAAAAAAAAAAGCCAGTCATCATCTTCTTGAATATTGTTTATTGCAGTCCTAATAATTGTTTAAATTTTCTCTAAGCTGATTAATACTACTTAGTGCCATGCAACCGATATATATTGGCACTCTGCTATATAGTGAGTTATTCTTATGTATACAGAAAACTAAAACACCACATGATAAAACCATTAAGCAATCGAGAAAGAAGCAAACAAAATTAAGATTTTGATTAAAATATCTCTAGAAAATAAATCACAGAAGCATGGTGGGATGACTCACACGATTGGAGTGCCACGTTGGCAGGCTACACACTGTTCAGAAGAGATAGGAGAGGACGAAGACATGGGGGAGTGGCTGTATATATTAAAGCAACCCTGGATAGCATGGAACTTGATATCAAGGATGATCGAGTAAAGAGCCTATGGGTCAAGGTAAGAGGGATAGCCAATACAATTGAAATTATGCTCAGAGTATGTCATAGACTGCCTGATCAGGAGGAAGTGGGAGACCTACTGCTCTTCAAGAAACTAGGGATAGCCTCAAGATTGGCTGCCCTAGTTCGTGCAGGAGACTTTAATCTGCCTGATGTCTGCTGGGAACTTAACACAGCAGAGAGGAGGCAGTCTAGAGGGTTCCTATGGAGAGTTGATGATTACTTCCTTATGCAACAGATGAGTGAGCCTACGAGGGGGGAAGCTGTGCTCGACCTACTATTTACAAATAAGGAACGGTTGGTTGATTGTATTGTGGTTGGAGGAAATCTGGGTTGCAGTGACCATGAGATCACAGAGTTTTCAATCAACAGTGTGATGAGAAAGGATATGAACCAAATGTCCATGCTGGACTTCCAGAGGGCAGACCCAGACTGTTTAAGGATCTAATTAGGATAGTACCATGGGAAACAGCGCTCAGTGACAAGGGTGTCCAGGAAGGCTGGACATACTTTAAGAGTTAGCTCATGAAGGCACAGGGGCAGACAGTTCCAATGTGTAGAAAGATGAGTCAGAGGGGTAGAAGACTGACCTGGATGAGTAAGGAGCTCCTGAAAAAACTAAGGGGGAAAAGGAGGGTGTACGGCCTTTGGAAAAAAGGGGGAGGNCAGCACCTGCAAAATAACCACAACATTAGACCCAGAGAGCATGGATTTAGGAGAGGTAGGTCTTGCCTGAACAACATGGTCTCCTTTTATGATCTGGTGAATCTCTTGGTTGACGACAAAAAAGCTGTGAATGTTGTGTACCTGGACCTTAGCAAAGCCTTTGACATGGTTTCCCATGGTAAGCTTCAGGAGAAAATTTTAGAGCATGGACTGGACAGAAACACTATGTTGGGTTAGGAATTGGTTGGATGGACGAGCACAGAGAGTGTTGGTGGATGGTGCCACATCCAGCTGGCAACCAGTCACTAGTGGAGTC
>WEKX01026011.1:686-27069 GCA_013390025.1 Pitta sordida
TACTGCTGAATGCATCTTGTTTATGTCAGCAGATGAATAGTTGTTGAGGTCTTACAGGGGGCTTCTGTACCACTTAGAAAACTTTGGGTGTTTTTTTGTTTGTTTGTTCGTTTGTTTTTTTTGACAAATATCAAAATGAGCATGCCTGAAATGAGCCACAGAAATATTAAAATATGAAGGAAAATTACACACACAATATGTTAATCATGCTTTCTAATCACGCTTTGTTTCCTCATTTGAGACCAAACAGTATGAGAGCAGAAACATTACAGGAATATTAGCTGTGTGTTGTGATTCTTTACTGGGAATTGATTTGAGACCTCTCTGGGATCTTTTTCACCTTTTCAGCGCTTTATCCTGCTGCTCAAATCCTGTGCTTAATATCACAGCTGCAGTAGTATAAGACTGGACTGGAATTTGAGCTATAATTTGAAGTGATAATTGTACTCAAATGAAGTATATCAATGACAGGAAGATATTTCCTAAGCCCACGTCCAGCTGCTACCATCCAGAGGTATGAGGGGGATGCCAGTATGCACACACTAGTGAGTAATGCAGATTCTCCAGGGCCCGAGATTGTTTACAGTGGGTGGAGTTTTCAAAGCTTTTAGCTGTAAAGCTCTAAATTCCCTTAAGCATCCATAAATGCTGGTGAGATAGCCAAATTTGGGAGAATTTTCACAGAAATGATAAAAAGGCATTTCCTTGTCACCAAGATACTCTTAAGATTTCAGCGCTGGTTGTCAATCACCCTCAGCGAGCAGGACTTCTAGCATGTTTTCAGAGGGAAGAAAAAATAAAAGTAAGATTCTGTGAATTCATTTGACTTATTATCTTTTTGGAAGTGTTATTTTTCTTAAAATGTTGATAACTTGAAAAAAAAAGAACAGCAAAGAGAAGTGCATAGGAATACTTGTTCATTTATGAATTTAGCCAACGCAGTGATCTGAAAAGTAGTGTAGAGGAAAGTTGACTGATTATAAAAGTAGTATAAGTGAAACTAACATCTAAATGGAACAGAATATAAGTTTTTCTATCTGAATAAGCATACTTACTACAAATGCTTTACTTAAGGAAATATAATTACGGAAGAGAAGGCAGTCAAGTTCACAATTTCACTTCTTAAAGATCACAGCTTTCAAAAAGCTTTCAAATGGGATGTATTCTCAGAAAACAAGAGGTTTTAAAAGTACAAAGAAAAAAAAAAGAATCCTGGAAAGCTTGATTCATTGATATTCACATCAATAAAAGATTAAAGTGTAGAACGATTAGGTCTAAGCATTATTTAGATGTATTTTGGACAACTGAAAATTATAAACACAAAACCAGGTAGCAGAGCTCGTTCCTATTCAAGTTAATAGAAATACTGTGTAAGAAATCAGAAAATGATCCTTAAATCGAAAGCAGATTAATTGAATAGATTCTAAAGTATAATTTTCATTGAAAGAAGACCAAAATATTTGGGAAGGAAACAAAAGAATGTCTTTGACAGCTGGTTCACGGTAATGCTTTTAATAATGTATTTGTAGTTAAAATGTTATAAATTTGGCTAATTTGGAAAAGAGAGAGACTTTCTCACCAGTGCAGGGCTTTTCTGTATTGCTTTGTAAAACAGACTGTAAATTCTCACAAACAAGAAGTGCTCTAGTAAGTGCAGAAATTACCTGACAAAAGAAACAAAACCAACCAGTCCTGCAGGCTTAAGATATAAGCAGAGGCATTTAAAAAAGAAGAAAAATACTGTGCGTGTTTCAGTAATTTGCATTGGTCTTCGACCTAACCTGTGGAAGAAAACTGAAAAGAGTTATAAGGACTGGACATAAAGATTTTCTGTTGTTTTGGATTACTTTTATTTATAAACCGAACAAGAATCTTTTAATTACATCAATGACAGCAGCGTTAGCCTTTGAGATTGAGGAGAATGGAGTACTGAGAGCTTCACATGACATCAGATGTAAATGGCAGTAACACTGTTTAGATTTCCACAGGTCAGCAATTAGGCTTATAGCGTATGGAATTTTCTAAATATTAGGGAACAGAGTTATCTTTTATTGAAAAAAAGCCGTCAACCAAACAGATAAGATTATTTTTCTTATTTACTGTTGAATTGCCTAATGTCGAACAGAGTTCAGCTGTGAATAGAAGTCTAAAATGTGGCAAATGGAAAAAGAAGGCTCATAAAGAAGTTTTTTCTGTTATCCACAATGACCCCATACCAGTCCTATAGTCCCCCTTTTTTTTCCACTAAGCAAGACTCATGCCATAACTCTTTTGAAAAAGAAGTAGAAGATAATTTGTTCTATTTTGAAATAACACTCGTTTTGTCCTCACAGAGTTGCACGTAAGCTTTTAATTTTAAAGGAAGGAGAGGCTCGAGGTTTCATTCAATATTTAATATTTATATTTTATACTCCTCGTAATGTGGGGTGATTCAGTCAACGTAATATTTTTGGATAGTAGAAAAGTTCAAACACGAAAATTCCATTTGGACTGTCTGTGCTGCCTATCAAAAATCTCTAAGGGTATTTAATCATTCAGAATAAAAAAGGTTTCTTTAATTTTTAAAGATGTATTTCATTTTATGTTTTATTTAAATTGCCTTAACATTTACATAGAACCCCTTGAAGGCTGGAAAACTTGAAATTTACGTTAGATTAAAAAAATAAATAATTACATGGCATACTGTATGTGGGGATATATTAGAGTTGAAAAGGAACTGTTTGAGTATGAAGATATTCTGATAATTACAAAATATGACTTGCCAAAATTACTAATTTATATACTGTTTGATTTTTTTCTAAAAGGAACTGGAAACCAGATTCCAAAAGAACTGTTTGGGTGATGTTGCCTTCCACAACAGTGTGAATTTTTAAAGAAGTAATATGTATATATGAGAAACTTGAAGCTGCAAAAGTGTAGTTAATAGTTGCTTATGGGGTGAGGGAATCAAAGGCACAACGATAGTTTCTTTTCTCATAAGTTAAGACATGAATGTTCGTGGAATTGCTCAGGAATACAGGCTAAAGAAGGCTAGGTTTGTGCTGCTGCTGAGAACCTCTAGGAAAATGAATTAAGATAGCAAAGTCTAAACACTGAAAACATGGAAGAGTGAAATGTTGCGCAGCCTGGCATGGTTCACGAGAGACCAGGACAGAGAGGAGAAATGAGGAGAACTGCAAGTAGCAAGGTCATGCAGTTGCTGAAATCCCAAAGCATTTCTTATAGTGATTCTGCACACCAAAATGCCTGGAAAAGTTTGTGTATTTTCTCATAGCTCTGAATTGTATGTTCCAGGAATACTCATTTTGTCCTAGGTTGTGACCGTGTCAGATTTTACAGACAGTCTCTTGAGACTGATGCCAAGGTATGTATCATCCTTCCTTGGCTTGCAATGTGTCCTACAGGGACTTACGGACACACATTAAATTCTATTGCTTAGTAAACGGTAATAAAAAAGAAGGTATTTATTTACTTCTGTTTAAAATGTGCTAATGAGAGTTTGTGTTTCTCAGTTATTTCACTAATGGTTCAGGTTTCTTCAGCTATTAAGCAAGGCCATTATTGTCACCACTATAGAAGTGTTTTCCCAGCCCACAAAGGAAGGAAGAAAATTTTTATTAAAGTAGGTTATTTAACCCTTTTAAAATTGATTCTTCAGATCTGCCTATTGACACCAGTAAACTAATCTCAACATGGAGTTGACCAAGTATTTGTCACTAAACCAATTTAGTTTAATTCATTTTATGAGAATGCAAAGTCATTTCACATACTTTGGCTGGAAAGTTGGGCGTGAGATCTTTCTATTTGTCTCTCCTCTCTTCTGGCATTTTCAGGTAGAAACCTCAGACTAAACCTAATTTGGTTTCTCTGTGGCTGTATCTTGCTTCTATTTTGGGGATATATGTTAGCTTGTTTTTCACCCTATCTAGTCCAAACTGTTATGGTCATTTAATATGATTAATTTCATTGGGGGAATTGGCAAAAATTATTCTTTACCTGATTTGAGAGTGGAAAGTATTTTTGGAAATGCACATAGAAACAGTGCAAGGATTAATTTTAGTTTTTCAGTGTAACCATTCACTTGTTAAGATTAACTCTTCAGCAGATACTACATATTAGCCACATCCAGTGTTCTTTGGAAGGTATTCTTTGGTTTTTTCTCTGTACAGAAGGATGCACAAGTGTAACTATGTCTTAAGTTTACACCTTAAATGAGAGATACGAGGTATATTATAGACCGGTGTTTCACAGATAAATGTGCACACACTTTGGGTCACTCTTTCCTTTCATCTGCAAAGGTTTTCCTCCAGAACCATCAGTGATGGGCCAGCAGACATTAGCAGTGATTTTGTATTTTAGATTTTGATACGTACGCAAAGTTTTGTGACAGATTGATTGTTGAAATTAGTTGCTACTTCTGTGTAATTTTTAAGGAAAATGCCCAGTATTGGGTATCCACTGTTTGGTGTTGTTTATTCACTTCTATCTTTGATATAATTTGCTATTTTTCATGTCTAATGTTTTTGATAAGGCATTAGAATGTCTTAATGTAGTTAAAATCTTCAGTATTTTCAGAGGGCTGTAAGAAAAAAAAACCAAACCTTTTTATTGCATCATTTACTGTGCAGAGAGGGAAACTGATTTAAAATGAGACATTTAAAAATGAATTTGAAAACCTTGATACCTTCTTACGTAGCTTTTGTTCAAAGCCTGTTTAGACAGAAGTGTCCTTAGATTTTTAATCCCAGATACTTATTTTGAGAATTTACATGCTGTTTCAGTTTGGTAAACTAAACCTTCAAAAATATATTAGTTAAAACCTGCCCCAGTGTTTTAGCTATTTCTGAGACTTTTGAATCACGTCTGATTAATAAGAATTTTTTTTTACTTCTTCCCCGCCTACATTAAAAGCACCTTTTTCTGTCACACAGACTGTACAGTTTTCCCATAGGGATTTATAATGGAGTTCATCAAAGTGAAAAAAGTGAGTCAGACAACCATTTATTTACTCATGTAAGACAATAATGATGTTGGTAGTTACCTGGACATGCATTCATTTTGTTAGACTATGGAAAAGCTGAAAGTTAAAAAGTCTTTGCAGGCTTGACTGCAGGTAAAAAGAAAGAAATTAAGCCAGGGCTGCGTCACGGTTACTTTCTCGTTTAATGGTGTTTATTGACTTCTAGCAACAATGAGCAGATGTATTGTGTGTCTAAATTTGGTAGAATATTTAATTATATAAATTGTGAAAAGATAGCCTAGTTTTCATGTTATAGAGAGTCAAAGAATTATTATTTTATTATGATTAAAATATCAATTTAGATTCTAAAATTATTATTCATGGGCACAAGTCATCTAATATTCATAGGTAAGGTTTTATATTTATGTGCTAGACAGATGACTGTCTAGCACATACAGGAATTAGGAATTGAATATAGGATTCCCTGCTCACTGTTTTGCTTTCCAGCCCCATGGGACTGGTTTCAAGAGTTAGTTCAACTAGCAGCAGAAGACCTTTTGCACGAGCACTCTAACAGTAATTTGGAAGCACTCCGAATGGCATCTGGCTTTGATGGGTTTATCAGAGAAGAGAGAGATTTACGGACAGTGTTTTCATCTTGTAGGAGTGTTTTAATTACTTACTTGCATTAACTAAAGCTAAGGGGTGTTCTATTAGGAACCATAGAAATAGAGGAGAGTCCTGCACCCCCAATTATCTTAAAGGCCTATATTTATCTTTGCAGTAGCTGTGATTCATAATGAGCTGACCTGTCCTTGCCCAGCTTTTGAGGACCTGCGGTGCACATTTGCTTCTTCTGGAAGTGCTTCCCAGGGGTAGTGTGTACCCAAACCATGGTGATTTGGGCTTTATGTCAAGTCTTAAATGCTGTGAGGTGTTCCAACATGCCACCAGGAGACAGAGCTCAACTTTCCAAAGGAGAAAAGAGCTAAGGGGAGCCTATTGCTTAAAACTGTTTCCTAAGAAAGCCACAGGACTCTATTCTCAGCCTTTTCCATAAAGATAGCTTATGCATATTCAGTCTGGTTATGTGATATGTTGAACAGCTAATGATTACCTCTGAAGCAGTTAGAAGGTTGGTGTGCTTGGGGAAAATTTCAGACACAGAGCAATCCTGTATACCTAAATTTGATGATGAAACTAAAAGATACCTGCTTTGTCATGTGGGAAAGAATACCCGTTTCTTTCTTAGATGGATCTGGGAAGCTTCTGAGCTGCCCTGGAAAGGGTTTTTGGTGGCTTTTTCGAGGCGCTGAGTGGCAGAAGGGGCCTCCCTCCGAGAAGCTTCTAACGTACCCGGGGGGCTGGGGAGTTTCTTTCAGGTCACTGACCAATTAGCAAGGACATGCCTCCGTCCAGGAAACTTCTCAACTTTCCGGCTTGCGGGTTCGCTGGGAGAAACCACATGGTCGATTAGGAGCGGGCTCCGGGCACCCAGGCACTTCCTGGTTGCCACTATTTAAAGCTCCTGGGAGCGTGGCAAACCGGAGCATGGCGAGCAGGGTCGTTAGGTGATAACGAGGCAGTTAGCATGGCAGTTTGCGTAGGCAGGGTGGGCAGGGCTGAGGAAGCTCTCTAGGTATCTAGTGTCTCTGATTCAAATTCTATTTTTCCCTCTCCCTTCCCCAGCCAACAATGCCTGTGAAAAGATCTAAAAATGTGAACAAAAGTAAGTTTGATACCGTGATTAGAGTATGCTACAGACCGCCCAATCAGGATGATGATGTTGACCTATTGTTCTATAAACAACTGGAGGACATCTCAAGATCGCCCTCCCTAATCCTCCTAAGTGACTTCAACCTCCCTGATATCTGTTGGGAACTTCACACAGCAGAAAGGAGGCAGTCCAGAAGGTTCATAGAGTGTATTGAGGATTGCTGCTTATCCCAGCTGGTTAATGAGCCCACCAGAGGTGGGGCTTATCTTGACCTGCTTTTCACAAATAGGGAAGATCTGGTGGGTAATGTGGATGTCGGAGGTTGTTTGGGAGGTAGCGATCATGAGATACTTAAATTTTCAATAAATAGTGCAGCAAAGAGGGGGATCAATATAACAGGTAAGCTGGATTTCCATAGGGCAGATTTTGGTTTATTCAAGGAAGTGATTAGGAAAGTTCCTTGGGAGACGGCCCTTAAGACAAGGGGGCCCAGGAAAGCTGGGAGTACTTCAGGAATGANCTTATCGCTGTCTACAACTACCTGAAAGGCAGTTGTAGCCAGCTGCGGGTCGGTCTCTTCTCTCTGGCTACCAGTGATAGAACAAGAGGACACAGTCTTAAACTGCGTCAGGGGAGATTTAGACTGGACATTAGGAGGAACTTTTTCACAGAGAGGGTGATCTCTCAGTGAAATGGGCTGCCCAAGGAGGTGGTGGAGTCACCGTCCCTAGAGGTGTTTAAGAAAAGGTTGGATGATGTACTTGGTGGCATGACCTAGATATTAGGGTAGTGTGTTATAGGTAGGATGGTGTGTTGGTAGCAGGATGACAACAGGTTAGGTAACAGGTGATAGGTAATGGGTTGGACTTGATGATCTCTATGGTCTTTTCCAACCTTACTAATTCTGTGATTCTGTGAATCTGAAATCAAAGCATGTATTGTTCTAATGTTAATACTTTCATTAACTTCCTTGTTTGGTAGATTTTTCTGTGAGTGAAAGTGGTATGTCTGACACTAGGTAACTTTTTTGCTTTGAAATTTTTATGTATAAGGTAATTCTGTGTGTGAGGAGCCTCAACCTCTTCATGTAAACCTCTAAAGGAAATGTAAACAAAATGTGATGCAGATCTTTCTTCACCTGTTCTTGATAATCCTTTCATTTCAGCTATTACACACCTTGCTGTCTTTCCCCGATTCTATTCAACTGTGTAATGCTGCATAGGAAAATATAGAGAAAAATTGAAATGTAATTATTTTTAATTAACTCTCTATATCTGTACCCATGCATCAGGTTTATTTTTGAGGAGATGTATAACCCCATTTCCATCTATCTAGCGTGAGAAGCAAAGATGATCAGCATCAAGTATTTATCCCAAGCACAAGATGGCTCATGATCCTTTTTCAGCTGTCTTTAGTGACTAGATGTAGTGCCTAACTTCCAAACACTGGATATGTACCCTTTAGCTGTCCTTAACAAGTAATAAAGAATCTGAGACACTGCTTCACTTGTTAAATTCACCAGTGAGCAGAGCTCGCTTGTGTGAAAGGCTGCCTTTTTTAGTACCTTAAGTGTCTTCAGAGTTTAATTTGTTATTTGTTAATTGATGGGCAACTGCATGGGAGGTAATCAGTTTGATATCATGGCTTTAAGGAGAGCATTTTGTTTCCGTAATTCCACCTGCACAGAATGTGACTTAAGATATCCAAAGGTTTTTGCCAGGTAAGCCAGAAGTCCGAGCCTAGAATTTTTGTCATATTTGTGCTATATTTTTTTATATATGATTTACACAATCCATTCTGACTATACACTTAAAACTTTGCTTTTATGTAAATATCTTTCATCTGAGATCATTCATTTCCATTTCTAACAATTTTTTTTCTGTAGCATTTGTCACCCTATTTGAAACGTAAAGTAAAAAAAAGACATATCTAGATTTTTAAATACTCTGTCCAGACATTTAGACTTATATTTTCCACAGAACTGTTTCAACAGTAAATAATCAGAAAGTAAGTAAAGAATTTTCACTTATTCTCAGCGAACTGCATTCAGAGGATGCGAAGAACACCTCCACTAGATGAGCTGCAGCCGCCTCCATACCAGGATGACAGTGGTTCTCCTCATCTTTCCTGTACGCCTTCTGAAGTTGGAGACAGTAAATGTGAATATTCCCAGTGTAGCAACAGCCCAAGATGTTCGTATAAGTGTCCAAGTGAGGGAAGCACGGGACACGAAATAGAAAGCTTTCATAACAAAGGATATGAAGAGGATGTACCAAGTGATAGCACAGCAGTTCTTAGTCCAGAGGTAAATGAAAATATGTAGTTGAGTGTTCTGAAGTGCCACACAGTGCAACTTTTTAGAGCTTTTAAAATCTACAGATCTGTGCACAGTTACATGGACTAATATTGCTGCTCATTAATTAAAAATAAAAGGTCAGAAAATACTACAATAGGATTTGAGATTATTCAGTTTGCTATAGTTACCATTGTGGCATCTTAACTTTCAAAAGAGCTTCCAGTAAATGTGAATTATTTTTTAAGCTAGTCAGAAAATTTCATCACACTATAAGGACTGTAATCAAAATTCTTCCACAATTTTTTTTGGACAATATAAATAAAAATTATGTTAATGCTTTTTAAACTGAACAACCCATAGTGTAAAAAAATTTTAAATAAAAAAAATTGCTAAAAATAGTTTTTTCTTAATTATTGTCATGGTATAGCTATTTGGTCCACTTAATTTTCCTATTTTGTGGAATAAACTGTAATGATACCTGTATTTTTTCTCTGAAGAAATAATCTTTTCTGGCATGTATTTCCTTGAAATGTCTGTAACAACCTACTGCACTGACATCCATGGGTAAGTCTAATTAACGATGTCATGTGCCAGAAGAGGCTCTCTTTGGTACAAATTTTGATACAAATTGGACTTTTGTTTCTACCAGAATTTTTGAAGTGCATATCAGAGCTCAGTCCTGATGTGCCAACAGCTGTTTCTGTCGTAGTAGACCTTTTGGTAGGTTGATGTTGCATACCTGGGGTGTTGGTGCAAGATCTGGAAGTCCCAGCTGCAAGGTCCTCCAGTAGCAAGCTGTCTTGTGTCCCTCATGGTCAGCTATGATCTGTATTAACTTCATTGCTCCTGAAGACGTGGTGTGTACATATGGTCCTCAAACCTGGATGTCTTGGGTGAAATCTAATCCTCGTTCTGCCTGGTTTGTGTCACCCCAGTCAACAATGGAAGCATGCTCATTAAGAACTGAGAATGCTCCCAACTTTTTTTATAGCCACTCAAAACTTGAAGAGTGAAGCTTTTAGAGGAATGAATTCCCATAGCTTTGTACCAACGAAGTTAAAATAAGAATGGTTTTTAATCCAGAAGACTTTGCTGTGGTGCCTGTTCAATCACGCAATGTCTGTTCATTCACTTATATTTGATAATATGAAGATATACTTGAAATACATTTATTTTACATACTTGGAATAAGTTACTGTATGAGCAGTAGGTTGACCTGTGATTGCAAATACGTAGTTTGTGTTTCAGTATCACTGTTAAACTAAATGTTGTAAACATATTTTATTCGAAATTTGAAGTGGCAATAAACCATCTGAATTTTAAGTGTAAAATAGGATTTTAGGACTGATGAAGTGTCTTTCCTGTATTCTTTGCTGGTATCTCACTGTGCTCTTCAGACACTGTAATATGTAACTTTAAAATGTGTGTATAATCACACTGAAATAAGACAGTTCTGTTTTTTAACAAGTGTGTATATATTTTAACATGTGGGCCACAGAAGAAGAGATCATCAATACAGCCTAATTCAGCCTGAGCTGTCTCTGATTGGCTCTTGGCTTTTGGTCATTTTGGCCAGGTAAAGTCTTATAGTTTTTTCTTGGCTGCCACTCGGCTCTCTCCTTGGGGTTTTGGTGTCAATAACCTTGTTTATGAAATGAACAAAAAGATCATAGTGCCTTCCTATTGTCTAAAGAGAGTCATGTATTTCCACACTAGATTTAATAATAGAATGCAATAAATAAATAAATAAATGGCTTTTCCCTTGTTCTTCTTCTTCAGGATATGTCAGCTCGGGGATCATCTTCACAGCTTCCTAAACCTTTTGATCCTGAGCCAGTAGCTAAATATGGCACACTGGATGTGACTTTTGACTATGACTCACAGGAACAGAAGCTTTTGGTGACAGTGACAGCTGTCACAGACATTCCCACATACAGCAGGACAGGTGGAAGCTCGTGGCAAGTACACCTAGTTCTTCTCCCTATAAAGAAGCAGAGAGCAAAAACCAGCATCCAGCGGGGACCATGCCCTGTCTTCACAGAGACATTCAAATTTAATCACATTGAATCAGAGATGATTGGGAATTATGCAGTTCGCTTTAGACTGTACAGCGTACGTCGCGTGAAAAAAGAGAGGATTGTGGGAGAAAAGATTTTTTACTTAACAAAATTGAATCTTCAAGGGAAGATGTCAGTCCCAGTGATACTGGAACCTTCTTACAGTCTGTCTGTGAGTATTAAATGAGGCAGAATAAGAATGCAGTGATATACAGTGTCCTGAATTCTGTAACAATAGTGTGTATATTTATAGAGTCATCACATCCACAGTCATAGCACTGTATTAGCACAATGATAATTTCCTTGGAGCTTCTGTCAGTATGCTCACTTTCCACCTGCAAAAACTGCATATATTTTTCCCTTTAATTACTTGGAAATTTTCAGTCTATAAATAGGGATACAGTGGTGAATACATGTATACATGCAGATATATGCATATCTGTATGTCCTTTGCTTGGTGCACCTCTTCAATTTAAAAAAAAAAAAAGAAAATATCCTAGCAAGTGCCCCCCATCTGTTGCAATTAAATCTTGGTTGCAATAAGTATTTTCTGTTCAAAAAAAGAAAAATGGGAGAGAGGAATTTTGAGAGTATACAGCCATTTTTAATAACTTCAGATTAAAACCTTGTAAATAATTGATTTTTGGTTCATTCTGAAGTAAAAAACAGTGTGAAAAGTACTTCAAACTGAATTTTTTTTTCTGAAAAAAAGCCCCTAATTATCTGATGAACAAAGTTTTTTGTCCCCCAAATAATTTCATATTCTTAATAAAGCAAAGCAACAGTAATTAAGGGTAAACTTTGGGTATCACTATTGAGAAGCACAGGAGATCACTGAATTGGCAGTGACCAGCATCATCTTCTTCGTTTTTGTAAGTATTCAAATATGCTTTTGTCCAGAATGAGAATGTTTGTCATGCTGTGGTCTTGGCTTCCTAGACTAGGAGTGCTTGAGCTGTATATGTGCTAAATTATGGACTTTTTGGGGAAAAAGATGATTTATCGAAGACATGCGTCTTTGGTATTTGAGGGGGAGTGGAGAGTGTTAAAAAAATCAATAAAAGAAAAAGAGGAGGAAAATGGAAAAAAAAGTATTTTTCCCAGGCAAAACAATGCAATTAATTTGTTCTTAATTTTGAAAAAAACTTTGATTCAATTGAAATGGTATTTGTGTTGATCATTGATATTGCAAAAGACACTCAAAAGGCTGTTGTATTTAATGACTAAAAATGTATTAATTAGTAAAGCTGAGACTAAAATATGGATATGATAGATGATCAGCTGACAATAGAACAGATCTTGTGTGGTTTCTTAGGAAGTACAAATCAGGCTAATCTGTGAACTAAGTGGTTCACTTGCCCAGTCCAAACTTTTCTAATGCAGAGTTTGCTAGTTTCACAGATCGGCAGAAAGCACCCTGTGAGACAAAACATTGAATATTCTAGCTGGTTTTGCTAAATTTATGTGTGTTTTTCACAGGTTCACAGGTTATTCTGAGTTGGAAGGGACCCACAGGGTCATCTAGTCCAAAATTTACCAAAGTCAGTGAAAGAGGCCAGTGAAAGAGCCAACGTGATTGATTGGTGTATCCCATATATATAGATTACTTTTCAGTATTATTTTCTTGAGTTTTTTGGACAGGGAGAGTAAAAACAAATTCCAGGAGAAAGCAAAGATGATGAGGTTGTTATTTATTTTCTGCGATGGAAAGGCATGCCATGTCAGCGTTCTTCTCAATTTTTGGGAGAAGGAACAAGAATAAGGCATATTGATAGGATGTTAAGGGATCTTCCAGAGTTTGTTGTTTTAATAGGATTTAAGCATCCCTAGCTGTGGCTGGAAAGGATCTTTCAGAGTCTTGATAGCTTGAATGAGGATCCATGAGTTTTTGGAAGTATGTGAATTAGTTTTTAAATCTTTGGAAATGCATACACATCTGAGTTTATAGGTATTTTTCAGTTATCATTTATAGCTTCTGTTTTTTTCAGTGAGTGGATTTATGACGGGATTTAACATAGAGTTGTTTTGCAAGAGTGTTAAATTTCATAGTGCTTTTAGGATGTGTAATTGGAAGTGGGGCCATCCTTGGGTCACTTAACTTCAAACCCTTGTTATTGGAAACAGCCGGGTCATCTTGATCACAAAATTGTGAATTTTCTTCTGAAAATATCTGGTTATTTTATTTCAATTACTTCATGGCTAAGTTATTACCACTTGTTCTTATGCCAGAATGGTCCTTGAGCTTAATTGGTTCTTATCCGTCTCAGGAATTTGCCTTTGGGTGTATTTATATACATTGATTATGTTCCTTTTAATTGTCCTTTTTGCTCGAATAGACCAACAATATTTATGTCCAACTAATCATAAATATCAGGCAGGAGTTACTTGACAGGAGAAGGAAGGCGTTGTTTCAATTGGAAGATACCCAGTTACTCAAGGTTATTAGTAATTTTAAAATCCATTATGAGGTGTATTGTGCATTCTGAATTACATTTGCCTTGTTCTGTTGTGGAGTGTTTTGTTGCTGAGAAGTGTTTGTATTTGACAGCTTTTTAATGGAAATACTTCTTGGACATGTGACAGTTGTCCTGTTTTTTCCACTGCCTCTCATTATATGGATTTTATATATTAAATATAAATACTGAAACTCCCTAATCCATTGCAACATCTATGCTAATCTCTTCTGCAGAAATGTATATCATTTGCTTCTGTCTGTGCCTGATATTATATTAATGTATTTTATTAGCTAATCATCTGCCTTCTGATTGTATAAGAACAGTTTGTATCCTGTGATGTTCAGTATTTTTTCAATGATGTCTTAAGGCTGTACACCAGGGAATGTGGTTAAAGGTAGATCAGCAAATTCAGTGCCTTCAGACATAGTGACACACTCACGTGAGTGGGGTGTACAAGTCTCTGATTGTTGCTGAAATACGAAAAAGTGCGTGATGTGGTGAGAACATGATACTAGTGTGCTCCTTAAATAGGTTTCAAAGCTACACATGGCTCCAAATCTACAAATATATCCACAAAGTATCTTTTTCACCCAAGATTTCACCCTGTAACTCACCTTCCTACATTGTTTATAATCTCTTGCATTAGCAGCTATTATCCCCAGTCCTGTTGCCATTTGTCTTTAGCAGTTCTGTGTTGCTGCAGTTCTCCCACGTAACAGGGAACTCCTCCTCAGCCCCCTTATTTGTCACACGTTTCCTTCCAAGTTCAGCATATGTTTGAGTGAGGAGGAAGCAATGGAACCACTGTGAGCGAGGCAGAGTGCAGTTGTCACTGTTACCTGAGACTCTGTCCCCTTCAGATTTAACAGAAATTGTCCCTTGCCTCAAATGTTTAACAGCAGGGGTGTACATTGTGGTTTTGTCAGAGTTTGTGTAGGAAGACCTTTGTTGATGCTTTCAGATAAATTTTCCTTTTAGTACAACGGTAGACAAATTTTTGTTCACCCGTCTTGGAGTTTAGAAATTACGTTTATTTTTCTTCAGGAAGTCCTTGTGGATCTTTTGTTTCTTCATTCTTTTCACCCAAAGAAATTTTTCTGACAGTGAACAACAACCCCCAGTATGATGTGATTATAAAAACATATAAGCAGTTTATTGAGTCAAATCTGTTTGAAAAAGATCAAAGAAACAAGCATAATCCATCCCATAGGTTGCTTTTTGATGTAAAATAACAACAATCAATCATGGTTTTTATTTTGTGATTGGTTTGGGAAATACCAACCAACACATACATCTTCCTGCTAAGCAAATCTCGTAATTATTCATTATGTATTGTCAATTTACAAGGTGTTTACTGAGGAGAATCCAGTTTATTTTTCTCTCTTTCTGTAGATTCTCCATTTCTAACATACTGAACTCCCAGGAGTGATGTCCATAGCAAAGCATGGATAATTATTTTAATTTTTTTCGAGAGAAGGCATTTATGCTTCCAGTATATAAAGATGCTCACTCTTGCACACACGCACTTGCACTCTCTCCACTGTGAGGACAATGATTAATCATCTCGTGTACATTGATTTATGCATTGTGCTTAAGGCACAGTGTTTCAGGTATCCCTTTGTGTGACTTATCTTCAGTGTTCCTGGAATAAAAGCTTTCAAAGTGTCATTTCTTCCATGAGAATTCTTGTCCATTATAAAGTCAAGCTGTCAGGTTTTGTGCAAGCTCTTCAAGAGTCACCACTGGTGATTTTACTACTGTGTTCTTATGGAATGGTGTATCCAGGATTGTTTCAAAAGCTAAATACTAAAATTCATATGTATAAACAGAGCTTTGTTAAATACCAGTATGATACTTTAAGCTGCTAATAGAAAAAAATTACTAAGCCTTATCTTAAAGTCTCTTAAAAAAGACATGGTATTTTGTTCTTAAGTATTTTAACTAGAATTCTACCTAAAGGGAACAGTTGCTATATCATGGTACATAAATGCTTTCAGTTAGCTTGTAAAAATTATGTCCATCAAGGTAAGGGGCAATTATCTTTGAACTGTGAGCACATTCTTATCTCAGCAATAACTTGCTCAATTTATTTGAGTTAGTGCTGTAAAACACAGATTAGAACTGATCCTTTGACACAGTAAGAAAGATGTATTGCAATTTATTTGAAGAAAGTCATTAGGTGATCATGTTAGTGAGGCTGCAGGAGAACTTGGCAAACAAAACATTGTGTTTGGCTGTGTTTGGCTGCTTGTGCAACATTTCATGGCAGTATTGGCAAGCAGCAGCTGTTGTCTTCTCAGGGTCATGGCTGGGGTTAAAAAAATTGGCAACTACCTGAAAACCGTGAAGAAATTTGTCTTAGTCTTATTCTCTGTGTGTTTTTAATTAAAACAAGGAAATCCTGGTGAAGGGTCTGGAGCACAAGTCTGACGAGAAGCAGCTGAGGGGGTTGGGGTTGTTTAGTGTGGAGAAAAGGAGGCTCAAGGGTCCTTATTGCTCTCTACAACTATGAACATGAAAGCAGGTTGTAGTGAGATGGGAGTTAGTCTCCTCTCCCAGGTAACGAGTGAGAAGAAATAGCTCCAAGTTGCAGCAGGAGAGGTTTAGATTAGATATTAGGTAAAGAAACATTCACAGAAAGGGTTGTAAAGCATTGGAGGAGACTGCTCAGGGAAGTGGCAGAGTAACTATCACTGGAAGTCTTCCAAAAATGTGTGAATTTGACACTTGAGAACATGGTTTAGTGGTGAACGTGGTGGTGGTGCTAGGTTGACGGAACATCAGGGCCTTTCTTCAACACGTTAGAAAAAACAGAACTTGAATTTAACATTAACTTGCAACTCCCTTGCTGACACTCAGATGGGGATCAGGTTCCTATATTGGTAACCAGGTGTATTACCATAACCTTGAATGTAGGATACCAAGAGAATTTTTTGAAGTCAGCAATGCAAAGAATTTAATTTGATTGTCAAAATCATCAGTAAAAACAAACAGTAAAATAACAGTTTTAAAACCGGTATCCTTTGCGTTTAATCAGTGATTTGCTTAAAAAAAGTTATTTATTCAGTTTGGTCCCCACCATATTTGATATTTGCATCAGCAAAGAATAGAAACTATGTTCAGGCATGATATTAGTATTTTGAGTGTATGATGATGCTTTTCAACCTCTAAAATGCCCCCAGTCAAATGACAGGCTGTGTTTTCGATTAAATCAAAGGAATCCTCCTGAAGAACACTCTTACTTACTCAGAAAAGCCAGTCCATCAGTGACAAACATATTGTCTAGAATTCTATCTAGATTTAGCCATCTTAAAAAAATTAAAATACAGAAAGCTTATGAATGCACAAAGCTAAAAATGTCAAGGAACTGAGATTCTCAGATTCTAATTCCCTGTGGCAAAAAGTATGTCTCTCAACCTGGACTGCAATTTTAAACAAGCAGCAAGAGAAATAATCATGCTGCAAAAACATACTGTAATTTTCCCAGAAATGTCTTTGTAGAAGTTAAAAATAAAGATTATTAAGGTGGACACTCACATCCACTTTTGAAGACTTAGAGCTGCTGCTTAAATCTTCCTCAAGCAGCCTTTTCAGTGGAGGTACATTTAATCCAAGTGAAATTTGTTTCCCTTAGAGATACCAAGTTTCCCAAATATTTTGCCTTCTTATAATTTTAATTCTTTCTTGTTTGCATGTTTGTGTACACACAAATACTTTCTCACGTTTGTTAGTGTCTTTCAAGAAAACTAGAAAAAGTCAAAATACAGAATCAGTCCTGATTGCAGGTTCAAGTACTCTTCAGCAAAAGCACATGCACTGTATTCCTTCAATTTATTTCCATTGAGGGAAGTTCTATCAAAGAACTTGCACAAACAGATGAAGTCACCTAGCCTGCAAATCAATGATGTAGACATTTATGAACCTTTCATATTTAGTTTTAGGTTACTTAGTGATTCTTCTTATTCTTTTCCTGGGCTTTGCAGTGTAGCATAATTATTTTTCATTAGTATTCTTCATTTCAGAGTTGAAGATCTTCAGGTAATCACTTTTTTGTATATTCAAGTAGCCTGTATTTGGTATTAGATAAGCATTACTGGTCACAGGGTGCCTTTAGCAAGGGATCCTTTTAGTCTTAGGGTTTCAGCCGCTTTTCAGGTTTGGCCTTTGTGTTGTCTGACCTTGCGCTGAATCTTTCACAGCTCCTTTCTTTCTGTTGGGCTTAATCAGCTGTCAGCTGGCCCCAGGAGAACCCAGTATAAGCTGGAGCTTGCCCTTCTTTTTGGTGTGTATGATACAGTCATACCTCGCTGCATTGCGACCTATTCATTGCGCTGGTCCCTGTTACTCTAAGCCCAGCTGGGGGCTGACCCCCGCTGGGCACATGTTACTGTTTCCATGGCTCCAAGCAGGAAAAGCAATGCAGTCTGTGCTGGGGACTGCATGCCAGTGCACCTGGTGATGACATAGCCCCAAGGAAAGTGCCCCATGAAAGTGGGGCTGGGCGGGCTGGGGCACTGGGGCAAGCTCTGTGTGCTGGGATGGGGCAGCGACGGGACTTGCCCTCAAGTTAAGGTGTCTGTCCTGGGTCATTTAAGATGAAGTATGAATTAAATTTAGAAATACTTGAATAATATAGATGGAACGTGACCTGACCAAATCAAAAGGGGTACCACAAGAGGTTAAATCAGAGCTGGGTGAACTGTTAATTGCAAATACTTACAATAACTGACAAATACACTTACTTTTAATGTTATGGATTTGTTCATTTTGAAAAACAATTGTACGTATGTTTATGCAATCAAATACTAATCCATAGATTGATTACTCATAAATTATGTTCACTGTTTGATCAAGGAATCATTCTCTTTTCCCAGTCTGAAGGGTGTAATTCAGGGAAAAAAAGAGGAAAATGAAATTATTTGCTACTGATCTCCTCAATGAGCATGGACTAACTGCATTTGGACAGAGCATTGTCATTTAAAGAAATCTGTTGGTCTGGAAGCTGTCCCACGGTAACATCTTCATGCTCTAACACGTTTGACAGCGAGTAAAGAGAAAGGGAGGTGTGAGTGAGCCTGAGTAGGAGCTGTTAGCATAGCTTTATCAGGAGTGCAGGTAAAAATGTCTGCATTTTGTGTCAGACGCTCTAAACTAAATTGCTAACACAAACATCTCACATCTTTTAGTGCTTGAATGTTTCTTTATGCTACATGTCTTATCTCAGGAAACAGAATTGGATAATAAAAGGCCGCTCGCCTCTTTTCCTCACGGCCCGTGGCTGTATAAAATGCTGGTAGACTTCTGCAATGTAAAAACGGCACTTTGCAAATGCTGTAAATTCCATTGTATGTTCATTTCCAATTGCCTTCACTACTGCTCAGGTTTGCTCTGCAAATTTCAAGCCCATTAGTTCTGTAGAACAATTTGGTGACCTTTTGTCATCTGGCAAGGAACCCAAAGGCATAATTTCAGTGCAGGCTAATAGAAGTTGTAGAAGACTTCAAGTGTTTCCCTTTCAGTAGAGTATTAGTGTTTTATTCTACAGAGCTGATAATTTTAAAAACTTCTAAAAACATCAGTGCATGAAGTACTGATAGCAAATTCTCATGAAATAGTAAAAGCAACAATTGATCAACTTGTTCAAAATATTTCAGAAAAGTCGGATGATGATATATAAATTTTCTTAATTTTATGACTAAATTATTGTCTTAAAGTTTGAAACCAAACTTTATTTTAATAATATAATGTTCTTGTTAGAAAACTCAAAAAGATTTTATTTTCAATTAAAATTAATTAATTTTAAATTATTTTAAAATGGAAATTTGTATACTGTCATGTATCTAAGGAAATTTGATACCTCTGTGCATTGTTATATCTATCATAAATTAATGCTGTGCATTTAATTTTTAAGGTTTTAGTCCCTGGAATCTACCAAATGAAAGAATTACTAATTTTCATTTTATCTCAATTTTCCAGTGTTCCATCTATGAGGAGACAATGTGTTTTGTAGAATTCTGTATCCGTAACTTTTTTTTCTCTTGAGGGTAAAAACCAGAGTAGAGCAGAAGCTTTTGATGAGAAATGTGAATATTATCTCTTCAGGTAGTCTGATTTGCTACTGCATTAATAGTAGTTTAATAATCAAAACAATCCATATTCGATGTGAATAACATTGATGTTGAATGTATTTATTTGCTAAAGACTCTTAAATTGGAATTTTTTGCTAGGAAATCCTGGTAATTTTTAAAGCATGCCATTCTACCCAAAATCAGTGGGTTTTGTTCCTAAAATCAAAGCACATAATGGAAATGCTATTACAGTATTTACTTTTGTGTTTGTGATTTAAGTTGATTTACTAGTACTGTAAAGTGTTAAGTACTTAAATAAAAATGCACATTACACTTAATTGGAATGTGCTTCAAGGAAGCTATTAAGAAAAAAAATCCCAAATAATTACCTGTCATAGATGATGACTCTTTCCTAAACTTGAATCTTTGTGAGATGCTTAAAACTGGATGGTTCAATGTTTGGAAGTTCGGGTTGTCAGTTTAAAGCAAAATACTGATAACTATATGTTCTCTTAATTTTGTAGTACAGGACAGCTGGCTTTAAACTTTGACACTCCTAAATATTTTACATCCCTCTGTTTTCAGGGTTGAGTTCTTCAAGTGGTTTAAGTTCTCTTTCCCAGGAATGCACTTAATATTTTTTCAAGACAATTTTAGCTTTGAAAAGTTTTTATAAAGCATCTGGTACTGCAGCCACTAATGAAGGAGGTGGAGCCTCTAGGTTTGGTTCTCTCCTCCCTAAGAGCTGGTCTGGAGCCTGTGTAGTGCTGGGTGCTCTCATCACCCCAGCAAGCTTTTACCTCAGAGGGGAACAGTAGCTTCAGGGTTCAACACTGGAGTGGTGATTAGGAGAGATTTTAGACTTTTATGTAAAATGTTGGAGACCGGAATTGAGTTCACTCTTTTGCCTACTAGGATTCAAATTTCCTTCCCTAACATCTCAGTTGTATTGACCTAGAAGTGGAAAAAGTAGTGTGCAAGTGAGTTCTTTAAGAGATTAATGGTATAACATTAACATTTAAAATTGGAGAGAGACATTTTGACAAAGCAACATGCTGTGAATCAGATTTTTGTTGCTGAAGGATTGTCAGCAAGGTTTCATCTTTCTTGTGTATATTTTGAAAAGCCAAGAGAATCAGATGTTCTTGTTTCATAAGCCTACAGCAACGTGATTTTAACCTGTGCATTGAGGAAAATGAACTTTTAACTGCCCTCAGAGCATGGTCACTTTATTTCCTGTCATTAATTCCATTTGGCTAAAGAATAGAATCTCTAAGTAGAACTTCAGGGTTTAGAAAAATAACACTGGCTGGATGCCAGAGATTCACCANCTATCTTCAGTCGTGGCGTAGATGGATTCTACATCACTGGTTCCTTTCTCTAGTCCATAGGTTTTCACCATGGTTGGTCCAATTCACGAGCAGCAGCGGGATGCCTGGAAGAACATCTCTACCCCTTCTCTCGTGGGCCTGGGGGCCTTCGATCTCTCAGCCTCCCAACGCAGGTCCTGAACCGGCACACTACATCTTGCTACTGAACTTTTTTTTCTTCTCTCCCAAGTATGTTATTCACAGAGACGCCTCTATCTCTATAACCTTGAAGGCCATGGCAGCACGGAGAGCCCAGGCAAGAACAGAGCTGTTAACCCCCTCACTGCCAGAGCAGCAAAAAAGCCCTAAACCATAACACTAAGTAACAAATACCATGTTTCCATGGAATTATGGTGAAGGAAGACAAATAAATGCATTTTACGTATATTACCATTGATGCAAATAGATGGTATGTTGTAAGAGGGCAGAGACAAACATGATTGAAAATGCTTCTTAGGGGTTGAAGTCAAGCATTATATGTGTTCATGTCTATTGGCATGAGAGAAAGAGTGTTCTTTTTTTGATAGCCAACTTCTGTGCAATAGGAGCATGTGAAATACAAATCCTGCTTAATGGGAATGTTTTTATTATATGTTTATTAAAAAGTGATGTTTCTTCCCTAGATAGTATATGCAAAGAAGTCATCAAGGACAATTGTTTGGAGAATTAATGATTAAGGTTTTGTAGAATATAACACATATGACTCTTGCAATCCTTTGGAAAGCAGTGATTCTTCTAAGTGTCGGTCAAATAAAATGAAACTAACTTTATAAAAAAGTACTATGCTGTGATGTATGTGGGAAGGGTTTAGGTCCTTTGCACACAGCTGTTAGATAATTGAAAAGCTGAAAAGTTTTTATTTACTGTAGTGAGACAGAACATCAAACCAAATACTTGGAATAGATTTCACCTTCCCCCCTCCCCCCAGTTGTGCTTAGTGTTAATAATGTGTTTTTGTTATGCCTAAATTGACAAAAATAAGTTTGAGATTTAGTATTAATATCCTGGAGACAGCCTCAAACGATAGTTTCTTGCACTGTGGTCCGATTATCAACAATGACAGTTCAAGTAAGTTCTTAAAAATCTGCATATAAAGTTTTACAACAGTTCTTACTGGACTATTCTGGTGCTTCACTGACCTTGAAAATCCTTTGCTGTTATGAAACCTTACTCTTTTTTGCCCCTACTTGTTAAATTACACATAGTGTTTAGAGAAGAAGAGGAGTTATGAAAATAAACTTACGTAGACGGATTTCAAATAAATAGTAACTTTTGGTTTGGATCTTAAGTTTCCCACAGTGAAGCAACAGTATCGAAGTGGTCTATGGATAGATTTACAGACAGAATTGAATGCAGATCTGTATGGAAATGAAAAACATCTGGTAGCACTGTAATGTTGTCATGAGATGAAAGCTTCATTGTATGTTTATATTCATGTTGTATCAATTATAATTTCAGTGTTAATAGTTTACAATTTGGCACTTGATCATGAAACTTACATTTTGAGCAGGTAAAAATGTAACTTCTTGTCTTGATTTTTGATTGATGAGTTTGTTAGCACTCTTCTAGAATTCTGACTTGTGTAAACAGTAAAAACCCTCTAAACAGAAACTGTTATTAGCTGTTATTTCCAATTCTAGTGCAGCTTATGGACTTTGTAACACTTACCAACAGATATGATTATGATGGAGTACCTTACTTAAAACAATTAATGGACTTCCACAATGTGAACAATGCACCCTGTGCTGGAGAAAATGCTTTTGAGAAGGCATCTAATAATACTTGGTATCCCTGCTTTTAATTTTGTGCTGCAATGGAAAGACCTTATTTAGTTGTTGATCTGAGCCCTGTTGATCACAGCTGTCTCTTACCATCCCTGATTCTGGTTTCTTCTTCCTTCCTCGTAGGATTTTTCTGTTTTTCTTCAAAAGAAAACTGATGAAATGCAACCTCACCTTTCCCTTTTTCTCAAGTCCTTGACATATTTGTCCCCAAATCCTGTTTTTCCCTTATTATAGCCACAGAACATATATTTTGATTTATGTTGTTTAACCCTGTGTTTACCCAGTAACAAAATTTTTTCGTGTAATCTGCATCACATCTCACTGCTTCATTTTCCTTCTTATCATTTCACTTTCTCTTATATTAGGATTTTCTAGTTTATAATTGAAAAACATTTTTAAAAAATACTTTTGGGTTAGGATGAAACAAAATGAGTTGAAGTATTATTTTTATTGTGAAATGGAAAACAAAATACTGTTTAGGTTGCATTTATATGTATACACATTTGGGCTTTGTCTTATATGCCCAGGCAGCCAAAAGGACCAATGGTATCCTGGCCTGCATCAAGAATGGAGTGGCTAATAGGTCAAGAGAGGTTATCCTTCCCCTGTACTCGGCTCTGGTTAGTCCATACCTTGAGTATTGTATCCAGTCCTGGGCCCCTCAGTTCAAGAAAAATGTTGAGGTGCTGGAACGANGCAGGGGCTGGTCTTTTCTCCTTGGTCTCTGGGGACAGGGTGAGAGGTCATAGTCTTAAGCTTCAGCAAGGAAAGTTCAGACTTGATATTAGGAAAAGGTATTTTACTGAAAGAGTGATCCAGATGTGGAATGGGTTGCCCGCAGAGGTGGTTAACTCGCCAACCCTGGAGGTGTTTAAGGGTAGGCTGGATGAGGTATTGAGCGATATGATCTAGATGTAGATGATAGGTTAGTTGGGCTATAGGCTGGACTAGATGATCTTCAAGGTCCTTTCTAGCCTTATCTATACTGTGATGCTGTGATACTGTGATATCAGATGAAGTTACTTGCTTGTAAAGTTAATTTTATCTTGATGAGGATTTATGCTATTTAGTTTTTAGGTCTGATCTTACTCCCATGTCAGCTGTTGCGGGAAATGATAGAGATATTTGGAATCTGGAAGAATCAGCTTTACAAAATCATTATGACTCCTTGAAAGAGTGATGCCAGGTTCCCAAATTAGTCAGACCATATCTGAAAAATCTGTGGATCCAATTAATATTTTTTCTGCGAGAATCATAAATGGATGTGCTGATAATTCAAAAGTCACTTCTCAGTTACCAAGCAAATTGCTGTGCTGTTGGATAGATTTCATCCCGTGTCTTGTTTCCAGTTATATAACTCTGTGTGCCAGTGCAAATGAAAATAGTAACAACAATTTGCACAGCAGCATAAAGAAAGTGTATATGTATTTTTTCTTTTTTCTAAGGCCAGTAGTAAGGGGTTAAAATGATAAAAATTAAAACATTATGAACTCCCTTTAAAGATGCAGTGTGATGAGACTTTGGGGGAATTTTGGGGAGCTTGCAGAGTGGAAATTAAAGCTTCACTTGCTGTATTTTGGGTGGCACCCGAGATAAAGGGCCTATTGCAGTTCTGTGCCCCTGAATCAGTTAAATTCCTTGTAACTTAATTTATTCTAGACAGAGTGCATTTTTCTATTTTGCATGTGTTCTGTTATTTCGCTACTCATAAATTCTCAGTCTGGAGAATAACTTTTACAAAGGATGAATAAGAATTTTCTACATTTTGTTATCTTCAGAGTTCCACTGGGTGTCTTCCACTTTTGGAAAGTTAAAGATACAAGGTTTAATGTTCTCCAGCAGTGTTCTTTGCAGGTCTTACCTGGAAGTAAATAGGGACCATAAAAGCTGTTCTTCATCTTCTGCTATTATTTTTTCTGAATCAGGAAGCAGTGGAAGCATCAAAGAATTGTTTTAATTTCAGACAGCTTTAATCTTTGTTACCTCTAGTATGTGCAAATCAAGTAGATTAATTTTACATTAATGTACATTTCTTACGGGGTGATTGAATGGAGCTTCTGTTATTGTCAGTAAGTTGCTCTCATAATTTTCTATGCATTATTCTAAAAATTGACTTCCCAGTAACATTGTTCCATAAAATACACAGAACTTTTTATCTGTTCTGTAGGGCTGTGACTCTCAAATGAGCATGTCAGAAGTGTCCTGCAGTGAAAGTACCTCCTCCTGTCAGTCTCTGGTGCATGGCTCAGCTCCAGAAATCCTCATTGGCCTCCTTTATAATGCTACAACTGGAAGATTATCAGCAGAAGTGATAAAAGGCAGCCACTTCAAAAACTTGGCAGCGAACAGACCACCCAGTGAGTGAAAATCTTTTTTCATCCTTCTGTAGTGGTGGGGCTCTTGGTAGCAGGGACTTCAGTCCTATCACTTAGTCTTACCCAATCGAAATGAAATAGAGCAATCATCAACTAATCTGTTTCATGTTTTGTATTTCTAGTCAGTTGGGAAATAGCAAAAATCTAAAATTCAAAATATTAATTGTAAGTTGACAAGCCTGTTTTAATTTTTCATGATGACTGACTAATAAATTACCTTTATCATAATGATTAATTGCTAAATTACTAATGCCTCACATCACAGGCCAAGAATAAAAATTCCGTGTTTAAAGAGAAAGTATATGCCAGTTAATATTAATATAAACACTATGAACAGTTATTCCTGTTCCTAGAGGGGTTGATACTGCAGTCTTTTAATTGCTTACATGCCTGTATATATGTGGTAATATATGTAATGTGGGAATGTCAGTGAAGACAACGGAGAAATCACTTGAGACCTCTGGCATATTTACTGTGCAAAAGAAATGTTCAGCATCAGAAAGGTCTTGAACTGTGTGTTCAAGCATTTGTTCAAAAATACATTTGTCTGGAATATCTGTGAACTTTATATACTTCTAAACTGGAGCCAGATGGAATGTCACATGCAGAGAATGCTATTACTGTCTTTAGTTCTTTGATACAGCTTGAGAAAGTTCAGTAACAAACTTCTTTAAAAAACTGTTTTTTAATTGTTCTTAAGATGATGAGTCTAATTTACGTAAGTGTTAATGAGACATACACACCTGTTCCTTTTTGTCTGGAGACTCAGGCTTTAGCCACTCTTTCTGTTTCTTAAACCCCAGATTAGTATTGCACTAACAGATTATCTGGCACTACTGGGTTTTGTAGCAGGCTGCCAACATTTTCTAAGTGGCTTGCACATCCCACTTTGTCTTCAGTGTTTAGGAATTAAGCCAGACAACTTGCTACTAATGCTTCTCCTATTTCTTGCTTTCATGACCCATGTTTATTCAATTCATTAATTGGCTCACTCTGCTTTGCTTTCTCTTTATTTTTCACACTGATGGAGCCAGGCCTTGTTAGCATGACCAGAGAGGGAAGGTGAAAGACAAAACTCTAATACTTTTATATAATTAGGTAGGTGCCCAAGAGTAACCTTCATAGAGACGAAGTATAGAAATAGATAGGGAAAGCCAAGTTGGTCCAAGAGCACTGGGTTGGGAAAAGGAGTGAAAGGGAGGGAAGACCTGGAGACAGAGACCGTGTGTTCTCTTAAAGCAAAACCAGATGCGTCTCCATTACACAGCAACTGCAGAACAACCATGACATTGGATCTAGT
>WEKX01026011.1:31630-42157 GCA_013390025.1 Pitta sordida
AGCCAGCCCCATCCCCGCTACCCCCCACCCCGATCACAGGGCTCGCGGCACCGGCCCCTGCCCCGCTCGCGGCGCCAGCCCCGGTCCTGGTCCCTCGCACAGCGAGCACACCCAGGCCTGGCCCAGGTCCTGGTCCCTCACACAGCGAGCACACCCAGGCCCGGGCCCCCCCGCTGGCGCGGCAAGCACAGCCGGACACCTGAAACAAGCCTCACTCTCAGGACCGTCCTCCAGACCTTATATGGGGAAGGGGCATGGCTACGGGTGTGGCGTACTCGACTATGTAGGGGGTTCGCTATCTTTGCGGATTTCACGACTCGCGTGAGGCGGACCAGACCCAACAGCCCGCGAGTAACGGGGGATCACTGTACATGGATTTTTAACAAGTGAGATCTTTACATTCTAAACAGAGGTCCACAGTTGAACTACAGATGTAAGTGTTCTTCAGCTATTTGTAGAGATTAGATCAGAGTCATTTTCATGCTGGAATTCATCACTGCTCGACAACTAAAAGTTCATCGCTGCTAAAGAACTAAACTATGGCAATGAGATATCAGTAACTATAAAAACTAAGGGCAAAACAAGCTTNCAGAACCTGGCGCATGCGCACAATGTACCGCGACCTCAGTCTGATTGGACCCCCGTGCAGCCACTCGCGGCACCGGCCTCGTTCCCCCCACTCCCNAGGGCAAAACAAGCTGAGTTTTCAGTTCAGTGAATTTTCATTTTATTGCTTTTAATATATGAAGTTTAATTACTATATGCAGTTTTTCTAAATATGCTGGAGTTTGCATGAAAAAGCATAAGGTTTGATAAAAAGGCTACAGTGATTTTTACCGAATCTGCTACAATGTATCATTTGCATGATTCTTGCTCTGTTCAGTGTGTTTTAGAACCCAGTGGCTATTAGTGCTGAGATAACCCATTATGTAAGTGACGTAATTTTTGTTAAAGATTACACAAAAACTCCACAAAATTTTCATTTCATTAAATTTTACCTGACAATCCTTTTGTTCAGTCCTTTTTCTATGCTGCTATGGTTTCATGTTCTTCCACTCCAGTGAGTAGTGTTTCCTCTTAAACTTTAACCTTTGATCCTCTCTCACCCAACTATTGACATCTGGTCATTATTTCTTTTTTTGCTTTCCACCCCCTGTTGTCAGACGGACTGTTCTGTTGTCTAAAACACTTGATAGGTGGACAGGTTTATATAATCCGAGGTGAGTTCCTGTAGAAACTAATTGGATGTTGTCTTTTTCATGCAAAAGAAAACGTGCCAGCAGTAAAATTTCCACGGCTGCCTACCATATCAGTTTATAAAGTATATGCTTATTTTTCATGGCAATCTCTAATGCAAAAGTTGCATTTATCTCTGATTATGGATGTTGGAATTTCAGTGTACCTGCAAAATGGAGATACTCAGTGTGTTTCTTTTTATGTAAACTGCAATCTTTGATGAACATTATCCATGAACATGAACAAGACAGGAATAAAGAATGAAACACAAAATCGTTTTATGCAGTTTTCTATTTCCTATAGCGAGTTAACTTCATGAAATGTGCATCCTTCTGCAGGAGCATGGTTTGGTGCTTCTGATCAGATGAAAATAGAGCTTTAAAAATGAGGGCTTATATCCAAATGCTAGTGCATAATGTGTGCTAACTACATTACTTGCATCATCTTCTCAAATGTACTGCTTAAGAGCACTGTACAAGCTACATTTTAAACAACCATCTTGAATTACGGAAAAACCTTGTTTCTCTTTAAACATGTATTAAATGTGTTCCTTCACGGATGTAGGAATTAATAGGGGTTTTGTATTTTGTAAACTTCCATCTTTGAATGCACTTTGCTACATTTTGGCCTTCAAAACAAATAAAACTGAAAAGTCCAAAGTGAGAACCACATCCATGCAGAGATTAATCTTAAGCATTTTATTCTGGCTGTTTTGTTATCATTGCTGCATATTGACATTATTTTTTTTTCTCTTCATTAGTTGCCGTTATTCCACTTCATTTATTCATATTCTTTGAAAATTCAGTGGTATGCTTTAAAGTGTTGTGCCTAGTTGGAGCTTGCTATGTGTTAGTGCAATTTACATTTGTTTATACTAAATGAAGGGGGTCAATGGGAAAAGGATTATGAGGTATACCTTTAACTTGGCCCATGTACATAATACTGAAGCTAGTTAATTTGTTAGTGTGTTCATAATATGTATTTTGCTTACTCGTTATCTTTCCATGGGTCTAAACTAAGCCGTGTTCAGTCACCCTGGTATACACCATATCCTTGTTTCCCGTAAATGTCATTCTCTGAAACTTTGGTTCTAAGATATCTGACATTTCAAAATGTGATTTATTTTGTAGATACTTATGTAAAGTTAACACTGCTGAACTCGATGGGGCAAGAGATGTCCAAATGCAAGACTTCCATCCGCCGAGGACAGCCAAACCCAGTGTACAAAGAAACCTTCGTTTTCCAGGTGGCACTGTTTCAGCTGTCGGACGTGACACTCATACTTTCTGTGTATAATAAGCGCAGCATGAAACGAAAAGAGATGATAGGGTGGATTTCCTTAGGTCTCAACAGCTCAGGAGAAGATGAACTCAATCACTGGACTGAAATGAAAGAATCTAAAGGACAGCAAGTGTGTAGATGGCATACTTTACTAGAATCGTAGTGGATGGCAGGAAGTGCAGTCATGCTTTTTTCCTGAGAAGATGATCATCCGCGGTCACAATAAACAGATTTGTTATGGGAGTAAAAAATGAAAATTGAGGTCAACATTCCATCATAAAGAATGCACAACATGCAAAGTGGCGGGATTTAATATACAATCTTCACTTAGTGTCATAAACTTCCTTGGTGTCAGAGAAGCCTTGCTGTACACAGACTCATTAGCGGTCCCTTCCCCATCTACTTGATGCTGTATTTGTTTGGGTTTGTTTTGTGGTTTTCAATTCAGAAACTTTTTGTGTAAGGTTCTCCAAGTTAACGTAAGGTCTGCCTTGTGTACCTTTTGTATTGCTTTAATACTGTTGTTTCTGACCTGCCTGCATTCAGATTAAAGGTCAATAGTTTGCACTTTGAGAAAAAGTTAATGGTCTGTAAAGCAAAAGAACAAAAAAACCAACAAACCAAAACCACTAGTGAAAGAACACTTAGTAATATAGCAAATAGAAATCCACTGTTGTTTTACACTGAGTTTCTTTCCAGGAGCAAGTAAGTTTTCATTTTTTGATATGCAGTTGGTTTGAAAAATACTTGCATTTGGGCATCAGGTGAACTTTGACATCAAACTAGTGTTTCTTCAATCTGTGACAGGAACGAGCTCTGTATATGGCATAAATTGGGTTTTTCCCTCTTGCCTGTACTTCTGCCTAATCCAAAGAGACCAGATCATAAGTTTGGTCCCTTCCAAAACTCCTTAGACAGGTTGTACTGTAAAACTGTGTAACTTTCTGTTGAAAGCACTTCCTGTAGTTATGTATTCCAATGTAGGAAGCTCATAGAGCACGACTTTACTAAAATATATTTTCATTAAACAAATTGATACAGATTCCTTTTAAATATCCGCAGTTCAAAGTTAAGCTGAAGGACTGTGAAGGAAGTGGCAGCAGTTGAACTACTCTGAATGAATGCAAAACATGATGGCTTTGCTTGAAACAGGTATTTGTTTGAGCCTCTTATGAGCTCTTTTAGGAATACCATATGCTGTTCACTGGAAGTAGAGAGCAGACCAGGAGTTTTTACCTTTCTTCTTGAAGAAGAGCACATCAGTAAGTTATATTTCTAGTGATTTGTCAGCAGTTGAATGAGTGTTTGCACACAAAATACAAGTTTGCTTTGCTTATTCAGGCTGGGAAACACAGCTTTCTAATGACTCACTTGAGAAGCTGCAGTATCACAAGAGGGTTTGCCATCAGAAAAACACTGGTGGCATCCACGAGAATTTGGGAAATATGAGTGCTTCTGAGAATTCTGTTTGTCCCAAATGCTTTAGCTGGACTCACACTAATTTATTGACTGCTGAATCTAATTCATATTGTGAAATTGTGGGTTATTGAGTAAACATATTTTTTAAAAAGCTTCCCAATTCAAATATTCTTTTTGGCTGTAATTTTGAGCTTCATTTATTTTTAATTGTCGCCGTAAGGAAAGCAAGCAATTTTTTTTGCTTATGAGTGATGGTGATGTCTTACCTCACTGAGACCTCTCTGACTTGTAGCACTTGGTAGGTAGAAAAGTGAAGTACTGCATTTTGTTGAGACAATTAGTGTTAGGCTAGAGTGTTCTCATTAGGACGAAAGTTCATCTCTTGAATTTCTTTATGCTATCTTGGAACAATCCTGGCTTTGGGGTATACAGTCAAGTAGAGCGAGAGTGGTGATGGTGAGTATGCTACAATAAAGATACTCCATGTGATTCTCACACTACTTAAAAATTGCATTAAGTCCTTCTTAAAGGCTATTAGAATTCCATATCTTGGTTTATTTGGTGCGTTTTGAGGGTTTTATTTGCAGAGCCAGGCTTTCAGTTTTTATTTACTTAATGGTTAAACACGATTATGTTTTCATTGTTCTTTTTCTCCTGATATTGCACTGCTGCTTCATTTATAGAATCTTTATTTACTAAATACAGATAATGCAAAACCTTTCTTTAAACAGGAACAGTCTTGCAGTAATACAATGCAAGATGTCTCTTTTAGTCCTTTTTTGTTGAAATGTTTGTGAAATGTAATGTTAAGTGTAGAATTTAATAAAAAAACTTTTATTTTATATGCATAAGGAAAATTCTCAGATATTCACAATCCTCTTAGCTTTCATGTAATAGAACAGTGACTTAGGAGCTGTTGAAAAGCAGTTTTTCAGTGGATGTGGAAGTGGTTTTATCCACTCTGTTTGTGGATATTTGGGTGCTCTTTCCTAAAGCTGAAAGTAGGCTCTTGATGGTTGCCTCCTTATACAGGCTTTGCTATGTGCAATATTTAACAGCAAGAACTGAGCCAGTTAATTCTGGTGGCGAATATGCTCAACATCACCATTGAACAAGTGAAGAAGCCAGTTTGGAAAGTGCAGCAAATAACCACTTCTAGAACTAAACTAAACAAAACTGTGTCATGATGAGGATTTCTGTTTGTAGGTTGATTTCCTTCAGCTTTGCATCTAATTACGTATTTAGACTTTTAAGGCACTGAAATCTTACTTTAGACAGCAGACATTTAGAGTAGTCTCTGTTGGGGGCACATTAGGGAAGAGGAGTCTCTCTGTAAGTCCCATGACTTTTCCTAAAGTATCCAGGACCAGTCTGTGCTTCACAGAAGGATTAGTGTACTTGAATTTATAGTGTACAAAGGGTTGGAACTGAATGTATAAAGAACGTAAATGAACATTTATTTTTGAGGCAGTAGAATATGGATTTGCCATGCAAAACTAGTCACACCAATAATTGGATTCGTCTTGGGATTTCTGTGAGTTAATTATAGTACCAATAGCTGTCATGTTGGTTTTTTCTTCCTAGAACCCATTCTTACTATATGATTTGTTTGTAATTTTGTTTTTCTTATTGCTTATGTAAACCTATACTTTTGTATTTGAAATTTGCCTTTAGATATTGTGGTTTTTTAAAATCCTGCATAAGGGCTTACACACACACAGTGTGGTTTTGTGCATTCAGTTAGGTCTTAAGCATGGAACAGAATTTGTAAAGAACAAAGTATCAGTAACAAATTATTGTGTTTGCCTCAGAGTTGGCTGTGGGTTTTTTTCATAGCTTTTTTTGTTGTTTGCCTTTGTTCAAAAGTACAGTAAGTACTTGGAAAAAATTATCAAACTAATTACTTTTCTGTGTGCCATTATACCCTGTAGAGATTGCAGATCTTGAATTGAATCTGTTTCCTGTCAGTGTAGCCTTAAATAATTATAGAACAGTGACATTCTTACAGATTCTATTCTTGAAAATATTGCATCCTTTCTGTACATAAACTCTTTGGCTTAATGCTTAGAACATTTCACATAGGACTTCTTAAAGTATTATAAACGTGCAAAAGCTGGTTAGTTCCTTTCAGTGGTAAGGGCAAGGCTGTGAAAGGCAGGACAGCCAAACGTGAAATCACTGCACAGAAGGCTGAGAGGTTGTACAGCTCCTGCAGGACATTGTTGTCTCCCCCCATACACGGGGGCAAGAAGCCATGCTGCTGCTCCTGTGCAGCCAGGTGGCACAGGGAAGAGGGATGGCACTGGGAAGATTCAAAGCTTGATCCTGATCCTGGTGGTGCTGCCTCATGCTCGGGACTGAAGACATCCACATTGTAATCATTCTGTGAGGCCTGACTGCAAAGGCAGAAGTTAGGCCAGATGTAAGTTCTGCTCCAAGAGAAATATGACACTATTTCTAAATGCAGTTAGTGTCCTCTAAGCTCATTAAGAATTAGATTTGGAAATATGGTGAGTATGACTGTATATGCTCTTACTAGAGCTGAACATGGTTTATCAGTCAAGAAAACAGTTGAGCTTACAACGTATTTTATGGCGTTTACCATGGGACATAATTGTATCTGTAAATTTTTGCAATGATTCTTGATGGCAGATGTAGTGTCGGCATCAGTACCTTCCAACTTTTCACACCTTGGGAGCATTTTTTTTGTTTTCTAAAATTTGTGTTATTGATTTATTACCTTTTCTCCCCAATGACTCACTCCTCCAAACTCCCCAGCACCCTGGGAAACTGGCTGTGGCAGTGAGTGGACCTTAGAAGTCAGGGACACTGCACCGTTTACTTGAAGATACTGGTGCAGAGTTTCCGTCCATTTCTTAGGCCAACTCTCAGAGATAATCTGGAATGCAAATCATCAGTTTTAATGTAGTGAAGCAGAAGAAGAAAACTTCTTTGAGGGAGACATTTTAATGTAGGAGTTGAATACAGATCACTCTTCGACATACAAATTCTAACAAAAAGTCTGAGGTAAAATCCGGGAATGAGAGTTGAGGGAAGGCCTTTTGACATGAGCTGTTTCAACCTGAAACTAACAGGAGGATGCCCTTCCCTTGAGCTCAGAGTTGCACTGAGCCCTTCACTTCCTTATCACACTTTTCTGGAGCGGGATAGGGGAAAAAAGCTGTCCTGTTTAAAGCAGTCTTTAAAATAAAGGCTCTTCACTTGTAACACAAACTGACTTCTTCCTGAAGCTGAATTCTCAGTAACAACTAAACATCCATTTAATTTTTTGACTGATGTGCCTGCCTACCATTAATGTTAGTGAGAGGAGCCCATGGGCATCAACAGGAGATGAGACCTCACCCACTGTCAAATGTGATTCCAATTATGGAGGTAAAATAAGACACTGGATACTGTTGCAAAGTTGTTTCTTAATCATTATCTCTTATATTTTTCCTTCTTTTTCACAGAGTTTGAAATTTTTTTAAAACTTCATATTAAAAATGTTAAAGCCATCCCTAAACATATTCATAGTTTTAACTGGACCATTCAGCAGAGTTTGTTGTTAGAATGAGCCTTCAAGAATGTTCTGTATTTTTGGTCTCTTTAACTCAACTGCTAGATTTTGTAGTGCATCACGGCTGGATTTCAGACTACTGTTCTGATGGTAGTTTTTGAGGGGAAAGTTACAGGAGAAAGTCACTGGATCAACAATACTGGTTGAAAAGGTGTCGTCTGAGAGCAACAGCATTGAAATTAGAGACGTCTGTATGCAGTGACAGTGACTCAGATTCTACTCTTGGAGCCTTATGGCTCTCAGAGGGCCCTACTCAGAGAAACTCTGACATGGGAATTGTGGGAGTTCATACATTCAAAGCACTGCTGCTCTGTGTGGGGATTGCATGGCTTCTAAACTAGTGTGTTTTACAGGGGTAGGTGTTTTCTATTTGCCCAGAGCGAGTAGGACAAGTACCAGCTTGGCCTATAGTGACACAAATTAGTTTAGCCTTAAGAATTTATCACTGCCCCTCCTTAAGTTCAAGCAGGGTTTCTTCCTTTCTGCAGACTATGCAGAAATCTTATGCACCCAGTGTATCTGCCTATATTATGCCTACCTGAAGACAGCACAATTAGTGCTGGCAAGCTTAGTTCTTACATTAGGTGGTGTGACTGAATTAATAAATGGGCCTGGTACCTGCTGGATAAGGTTTTGTGTTCATGCTTACACTGGTACAATATAGAAATAAGATCTTTATGTGGATGGATGTATCAGGAGTCAGGAAAGCAGTAGTATCGCTCCTGTAGGAATGAAGGCCAGAAAACAGCTGTGCCCAGAAAATTGGCAAGGCTAGCTTACGGCAAGAAGGATTCATTCACTTCCCTGGAGGCATCTGCTGGTTGAGCTGGAATAAAGACCCTACTCAGGAGAGCAAAAGCAGTAATACCATACCACTGAAGGAATACCTCATGGACATTCAGGGATATAATTAATGTCATCCTTTTTTCTCTTATATCTGAGGACAAGTCTTGCCCATTGTATCAATATAATTTTTCTCTGTGTTTTGCGAGTCCTGGGGACATTTACTGCATGCTGAGGGTCTAAAGTGGATTGCTTTTTAACTTTTCGTTCATTTCCAAAGCGTGAGTGTGAATGAATTTGCAGAATTAACTAGAAGCATTATCATAGCTTTGAGATGTAATCTCTGAGCCACAGCGCAAGCGAGGAGCAGGGCTCTGTACCAGTTTTGATAGTTTTGCAAGTGGCTTATTTCGACATTTTAAGAAAATTTCTAAGCAGTTGAATGTATTAGGGAATATTTACAAAAAAGGAGATAGAGCAATGATCGTTTTTTACTCTACAGCTCATTTGCTGTCCTTTCCAGTAGACCACAAGGTTCATTAGTGCTCGGTACTGTTCCATTTATGATAACCGTTTTTAATGTGATTTTCATGACAAAGTGTAATTAGTGAAACCTTTTATTCAATTTTCCCCTTTCTTCACTTTTTTTGAGGAGAGATTTCTCCTTATATAGTATATATACTTTCTTACAGAGCTTTCTTACCTATTTTTATATAGAATGATTTAACAATGTAAAATTAAATGCTCTATGAGCAAGCTATATCACTGTTAACACAATCAAAAGTGCTAATACAATGACTTAAGGGCCTGAACCTTCTGCCTTTTACCCAGGTCCTGGTTTAACCATGTCTTTTGTGTTGTATAGTACCTTTCCCTGTAAGCAGTTCCATGTATTTCTTGGGATGTCTCAGAGAAAGGCGCTATTAACATGACTAACAGTGGTAAAACTGAGCCTCCTCTCCATTGGTAGTGGGACATCTGTCATGAATGCAGCCTGCTGGCTGTGTCCCAAAGCAGTTATAAATTACAGTTCCCGTGATCTTCAGTGATTTTGAACTTGTTTTTCTGGTGACTATAAGCTAATAACTGATCTTAGCGAATACCAATATTGAACTGTGCTGTTACCAGCAAGATCATTAAAATGTGTTTCACATTGTAATCCATTCTTTCATTTGAATATAAGGAGATAGATTTTGAAGCATTATATTGCATAGAGATAGCACATATTCGCCACATTTCTTAAAAGTCTGGAATACACAGTATGTAGCATTTTCTTGCATACTTTTATACTGCCTGTATGTCACCGATGCACTCGGTGCCTTCCTTCTTTTGTATAAACCTAACACGTAGAGAAAGTAGAGTTACGGTGTGTAAGCAATGTCACTGCAACTGAAGAGATGTCTTAAACTGATTGTTCCTAGTCCAGGAGGTTTCAAAGGGCAGTCCAGTTTAACACAATGCATTTGTTTGAATTTGAAGTTCTCCCCTTTACTTCCTCACCCCCTGTCCAAGAAACTTTCTCATATGACTGTTTATTCTTAATTGATTCCTGTGTCTGATGTAAGTCACATGGTGTTAACCAAAGAACCAAGTCTGTTTCTAATTATTTGGTTAAATAATGTTTGCACTTGCTGTTACTTAAAGACAGAAATTATGTGATGGATCTCTGTTCACAAATATAAAATAGGCTTCTGTAAATGTGACTCCCAGCTGAGAATTCCAGATACCTCTTTTCTGACTGGATGTACCTTGTTGTATCAGTAGCAAAGTGTTTGGGTAGTATTTCCTGGTGCATTTTAATCAAAATCCTATTGCAAACAAAAATATAAGTCTGTCAGTGCTGTCAAATTAGCTTGGTTTACCCATGTTATATCTGAGGTGTGCTATTTTGAGAACAGATTTGGCTTTCCTGAATCTGAAGTCCTGATATTGTACAATAATTATCTAGTGTATGCTGACCTTGCCACAACAGACTGATGCTGCATTGTATGTACCTTTCCTACCAGTGTCCCTTCATTGTATATTTTATGTAATATAACATAGTTTTCAACTACTATTTCAACTTGAAATTCCTTAAATTTCAGTGCATGTATAGCCTTAAATATTTAAGACACCAAGCACAGTTTTAATGGGAATAGGTTATATTTGCAAGTCCTGTTAGACACAGAAGTCAGAGAATTATTTTTATATATCAGTCAAAGATTGTCAAAAATGGGTGTATTGCAGTCATG
>WEKX01026011.1:42188-155940 GCA_013390025.1 Pitta sordida
CAGTCATGTTATCAGCCATGCATTTATGCATTTAAAAAAAAAGACATTTTTGCTAAAGGTTTTAAAGGTGAAATACCAGTGCTCATTTCCATTCTTGAATTTGTTTATTTTGTTTTCTTACTTTAATTTCTATATAGAACCTTGGTGCCCTTAACTAATACCCCTGACTGAATTCACACCTATTTTCAGTATTTCTTGAACTGCTTTTCTATTCCTTTTTCAAATCGAGTAAGTGGTAATTAAAATTCCCCTAAAATTTTTTTTTCCTTTTTCTTTTTTACACTTGGACAGTAATGTAATTAGAGCAAATGACTGGTGAAAATCTTAGAAGTTTGTTTGAAACTGTCATTATAATCCACATGAAGGTACTGTATATGTTTTATGGCATTCTGGTCCACAACAGGTGAAGAGGGGAGCTCTGGCAGTGAATGTGCAGATCTGCACCTTGGGTGTCAGGCTGTACATCCCTGGAGGGATTTATAATTAAGTGTCACATTGTATCTACAATCTCTCCAGTTGTGTGTTGGCAGATACTTGTTTTATTTTCTCTCTTACTGCCTAGCAAAAAAATACTCCTATCAGTTTTGTGCTACTGTATATTAATCTTGAGGTTTTCCAGTGTTCAAGATCAGTTTAATGTTGTTAGTTCTCTTTCAGTAAAATAAAATACAGCCAACCCGGACTTTCAGTATGCACGTCCCGTTTCTGTTCTGGGGAGAGCCGGAATGCCGCCAGCTGGTTTTAGTTGTCTTTACCTGTACAGTACAGGTAACCTTAATCTTGTGTTAGTTTGATTGAAACATGCTATAGTATATTTTCAAACCTTGGATCTGTCACAGCACTGAAATAGTCTTTTTGCGTATCTGAAACTTTGCAGCTATGGATTTGTATTTTGTTTACTTCTCTCTCAGTGAAATGTATTTTTGTTGGTTTGAGGACTTTGGATATTTCAAAGTGTTTTCTGTATGTGGAATTAGCTTTTTGCATGTGAATTTAATTGCTGGAAAGTATTTGAAAAAAAAAAGGAAAAATCACTTTTAAAACTGGTTGTTACTACTTTCCTTTGGTATTCATTAGATTGTAAACAAAACCAGACTTCACTGTTCAGAAGATAGTAGTGCTTGGTCAACCATTGGAACTGCTGTCCGCGTTAAAGAAAATAAAATCTTTTTTTAATTTTGGCAATCTAATCCTCACCCTTTTACACATTTTGAGTCTGTTTACAAATTTCCTAAGTTTCCCCAATGCCCTTTCTGTTCCTCACAGTCTTTGTTGATGTCATGAATCTTCTACTTAGAGAATTTTAAATTAACCGGTGTGATAATGTTCTAACAAATATGATGTGTATACTGGCAAATAAAGACACACTCAGGTTATCGTTCTGTTTGACTTCATACAGTTTTTATCTGGGCCTATCTGTGGTTCTCTTTGCGTCTTTGTCCCACATACATTTCTCAGAAAAGATCTCATCTAACATATTTATGCTTAACTTCTGCTTTCTGAGTAGGCTGAAATAATTGAGGTTTGATTTAAACATGAAAGAACACTTTTCATAAGTAACAATTAAAATTTTACCATGACCCAGCTTAGACCTTCTATACTACTCTCTGATGGGTTTTGTGGGACCTATTAGAAAAAAAGCTTTCTGGGCTTTCATGGCAGCTCAGGGATGTGTCTGAATTATATGTATGTTTTAATACCTACAATCATGCGTGAAAAAGAATTCTTAGAACAATTAAAGCATGTTTTCCTATCCTAAAGGTAGAAAGACTTAAGTGTAAAAAGCTTTTATATTTTCTTCCCATTTCTGTAGATTAAAGAAGTATAGTCCAGTGACTTTTAGCAGATGAAAGGTGGAGAGAGGGGTGCATTTCTTTGCTATATGTTCCTGATCATCTGGACCCATCATCATCTGTGCAAATTCTAGAACTCCTCCAAATGAGAGAAATTGGTACTTGCTGCTGTTAAGAGGAGCATTTTCAAAAGGCCATACACCTAAAAATAGCTCTGCATTCCGTATGGAAACTGGTACATATTTGGTATTTGACAAGCTTTGGGAGTTTCTCAAAACAGGACTTGAGTCTATATTCTTTAGGAGATGTCGCAAGACATTTGATATCCTTGTGTGTCAGGAAGAAACAACCCGGCAATGTTTTTCTCCAGATTATATAAGATGTAGTAAAAGGTGGTCATGTGAAAAATATTCGCTTAAGAAGATTTATGAAGCTGTGAAAAGATGGCAGAATAAGAGAAATCGGTATGTGATCTGTAGGGTGATAGTTGTTCACCATTTACCAACAGCCGTTTTCTACTCGGAGCTCACAGAGAAAAGAGTTACTGAACAGCTTCAGCTGCATGTGTGGTACCTTGCAGTGAGTCACCCACGTTTCATGGAAGGACCTGAACAAAATCAGGGTTGTTCAATAGTTTGTTGTGCAACAATAATCGCTTCAGACAGGCAGAGCCAAGTTACATCACTTCTATGCAGATATGTACAACTTTACCTGTCAAATGTTTTCTCTGAATAATTGTCTTCACGTGGCAAATTATGCATTGGACAGTGTTTAAAGTTGTTTTGAAGTCACTAGTTACCTGGTTCCAAAGGTTCATGTGGGTAAGAGCTATTTAACATTTTTCCTGATGAAATTTGCAATTTTTTTCTCTATGATTTTTGTTTTCACATTCCAACAGTGCAGTTCTAATTTAGTGTTTTATTCATATTAGACATTTTACTCATAAATTACAAATGAGATCATTGCTAAGGCATGTTGTTACCTGCTAATCATTTTTAGTGCTTACATTTCAGCATAGAGATTCAAAAAAACCAAATTCATTGTTGGATCAGCGTTCAGAATAGTAAGGATAGAAAGAAGAAGAAAAACACACAGAAATAGACTCCCGTCATGTAAGATCATGCAATGTATCAGCTGGGCTTTAGATAAAAGATGTATTATTAAATCTAAAACCTAATAAGTTTGTGTGTTCTGAGTGTAGTTTACACTGGTTTGTTTTTCACTTAATTAGAAGCCTTATATTTCATCTTATTAATACGTAATGAAAAACCTCTTGTCAAATTGTGTAAGATCATGTCAAACTAATATGTGTATTTTAGAGACAAATTTCCCCTCATAGCCTGTCATATTGTTTCATTGCATTATGCAAAAATTACATTCTGCTTTTAATTTTGCTAGTGTGAAATAAGAAAACTTAAAATTATCTTTCATTCCTGCCTGAGAACGTCCAACATGTTTTCAAGAACTGCAATGAAGATAGTTCAGTTGTTGTAGCCCACTGTTTACAATGAAAGGTTAGCTGTAAACAGGAATTCAGAATACCAGACCAACTGTGCTTTATTAAAGTAGTGATGTGAGTATAAAAGATAATAATCAGTCAGTAATCAAATCTAAATTTATATCCTGTCATATCAGTTCTTTTTGCAATGGTTCAACAGTTCAGAAAGGGAGCAGGCTTAAACATGCCAAAGGAGGCCAGGTTTGTCTATTTGAGTAAAGCACACATTTCCCACGATATCAGCATTTTAATCTGCAGAGACCTAAAGTACCAATAGACTAAAATGTCAGTCACACAAGCCTTTGCTCATTAATGCCTTCACTGGAAAATGTCTGATATTCTTAGGAAATCAGGGAGACACAGAATGTAGAATTCATTCATATTTATGTTTAAAAAAATAGGCAAGAAAAAGGAAAGCCATGTAATCAGCTGTTTTAAAAAGCTCCAAATCAGTCGGCTAGGCTAAAGGCCATGAATATGTAGCTAGATCTTAGTAAGCCTCAGTGGCAAATCATCACACAGGCTTGCTGCAGTTTCCTGAGACTGTATAAATAAACACTTGGGAGCACACAAGGCAGGCCAGCAGGCCAAGTAATGGTCTTAACAATTCAGCCTTTGCTGTTTGTTACGCATACAGCCAAGCTGACAGTTTGGACAGAGTCGTTCATATGTCTCCTTATTTCCAAGCACAGGGGTTTTTAACTGAACCTCTTCACACAAGGCTTGCCAGGGAATACAAACTACCCTCATCCACAGCACCACCATTTGCGGAGAAGTAGCAATAGTGGTTGGGGAATGACAATCGGGCTGTCTCCAGACTCCTGAGCACCTGTTAATAGCGCAAGGCATAGATGTGGTGATGGTGTTTGTTGGTCTAAGCATGGGATTTGGAATCAGGGTGTTTCGTGCAGACTGGCTGTGTAGCCAGTAGATTTACTTGGCTTTTATTTTCATTGCCAAAACTCCCATTTTCACAGAATCACAGAATATGCAGATTTGAAAGGAACCCATCTGGATTGTTGAGTCTGAGCCTTAGCCCTGCACAGGGTCATCTCCAAGAGTCCCACGATGTGCCGGAGAATACCATCCAAATGCTATTTGAACTCTGTCAGGCTTGGTGCTGTGACCACTGCCCTGGGGAGCCTGTTTATTCTACCTCATCTCTATATCCAGGCACTACATGACCTGTCATGCTATTAAATTAACCAGCAAAACTGACACTCTTCTTTCGCTGGAAGATGCAACGAAGTACTCTGTAAAGCATTACCATATAGAAATTGCCATATGTGGTATTATATTAAGAAGAATGCTTTTCTGCTTATGCTTAAACATGCCAAATATGTATGCTGAATGCCTTTGTGATGCAGGCCTTCAGTGGCTCCTGCTATCAGCAAGAGTCACTGAAGGATCAAGATAAAGCCTAAGAAGATTTTTTTTTTTTAAGTTTTCAGTGGGATCAGTTCCCCAACGTGACTGAATTGGAACGTACATGAGTGCCAGTGCAGGGACGGCAGTGGAAATCCACAGCTGGAGCTGGCAATCCCCTGGTAATCGGTGCTTAACTCAGCTAAATACGACACTTAAATCACTACCTGAGAAAGCTGTTCTGAATGTGGAGGCATTTTGCATTGCTGACTGTTGCCTGTCGGAATCTAACCAACGACTCTCATCTTACTTTGAAAAAAATCTTTTAAAAGTTGTTAGAAGTGAAATCCATAGCCGCAGGCAGAAATGAATCTAAAAACTTTTGAAACGCCAGAGAGGGTCATTTTGAAGGCACAGATGTCACTACCTGGTTCTGGTATAATGCATCCTTTTAAAAAATCAATTAAAAATGTATAGCGATGTAACCATTTAAAATTCCATCCTTTTAATACAGTTGATGTTATTTTGGAGATTCTCCTAAACATCCAACAACATTCCCTCTTTTTTTTTACAGCATCCACTCCCAGAACCCTTGTCCCACCACAGGACTCCCTTCAAAGTCATAGGTTCCCCTTGTTACCTGACACAAGAGCCTCTGTAGGATTCCTTCTTCTGGTACTTGGACCCAAGGAGCCCTTTGAGAGGAAGGGTGGTTGTGTGTGACCACATGAGAGCATCAGTACCACTAGGAAGCTGAGAGAGGGCAGTTGCTGAAGGGAATTGGGAAGCAATTGTTTCAATGTAACCTGTAAAGATGCTGGTTCCCAAACCAGAGCTGCTCCTCTGTTTCCTTTTTGGCCTTTCCATGGAATGGAGTGATCTACCCTTAGGTAAGCCTTTCACTGCCAGAAATGTTTCGAGGAATTGTTCTTCTCTGAGTGCATATCCTACCCTCTGCAATTATGCATAATATTGCACTGAAAACTTTCTCAGAAGGCAGTGTATGAGGTACTACATCAACAGCCTGAAATACAGAATACACTTAAACTGTTCATGGTTAGTCTAGACCAACCAAATTAAGCATTCCCAGCAAATGCTGCAATCAAAAGAACAAAAGCTGTAGAATGATTGGATGGATTTACAGTCCTTGTAACCACTGGATGACAAACATTTCTGCCTTATACAAAAGTAGAAATGCTGTTTATGCAAGGAGTGGATCTGAAAAAAAATTAGCACATCATGGTGGTCTGCAGTTAAGATCATCAGCCTTCACTTGTATCCACTAACTGCATCTGTCAGTGGAATTCTCAGCAAGTTATCGCACTGGTGTTTTCTGGTTTATTTCCTGGATACAATGTGGAGTTTTGCTTTTTACTTTAATTAAAGTCCTTTTGAAAGTGCATGTTGAAACCATGAAATGAGCCAGTTTGAAGATGAAGCCTAGAAAGCTCTCTGAAGTTCAAGCCACCACTGCTCACCAGTTTAAGGGAGGAGACAAATACATCCATCCTAATTTAATGGGAGAATTTTCAGGTAGACAATAATTGAGTTGGAATTTGGCCAAAGCCTTGGGGTTAAAGAACCTACTGCTATGAAATGTGTTAGAGGATTTTAACGAATACAAACAAATGAGATCATGTTTTCTTCTCTTCTGCAAGGGGTAGCAGAAAATGCTTATTTGCCTCCAGAAATATTCTCCTGCCTGTAATCAGGCTGGGACATTGAAACAAATATGCCACCTTGTGAAACACCAGAACTAGGTATTTTCTTACCAGCAAAGATCTCAATGTGTTGACCTGCAGGAGGAGTAGCTGGCTCATGTATTTTGGCAGTAACCCTTACATCAGTACTGGGAAATAGCCACCAAGCAAGTAAAGAAATCCGTAACTAAATGGAATTGACTTAGATTAGATTCAACAGAGATGGTTTTCTTTTCCCTTTTTAGTCTCCAAAATCCTGCTGATTTGCAGAGAAATTTCAAACAAGCTTATTAAGCTCTTCAGATAAACTAGACAAGAGGAAGGTTTCCAGACTTACTGCTTTCCATAGGTAGATATCTCCATATCCATACGTTCTTTTGGATTTCTTATGTATATTTATTTCTAAATATGGCTAATGGTGGGAAAAAGAAGCATGACTGGAAGAGTCCTTGGCAGCCCAAAGATGAGGGGAAATTGATGCTTTACAGATACTAGAATTGTTTGCCTTTGAAGCCCTCCAGGTGAAAGAAGTTGTGTCAGCCAGCTGAAGCCCAAATGTAAGTTGCTGTATGCACAGAGGGGATTGCATTTTGTTATTTTAACCACTTTTAGTGCATGATACTTTATCAGCTGAATCATAGAAGTCCTTTTAAAAGCAGCAGCCTCCAGAATGCATATCAAGGTATTTACTTCAGAGATTTTTAAAAAAAAAAACAAACAAAAAAAACAAGTCAAATTTTATATAGCTGCTTCTATCCTTAAATCTGGGATTTGAAACACTGATGCATAATGCTGCTTTGCACCAGGACATCCCCCAAAAGCAGCAGTGATAGGTAACCAGCTTGGGCATTTTCATTGATGAGAATGAGCAAAGAGCAAATCCGTTCATTTAGGTTTTATAATGCTACCTATTAAAGCTAAATTCTTGCTAAACTGGAAGAGATAATGGTTTGTTTGTTCCTTCTTTAAGTATGCATTTAATTTTGGGTTTAACATGTGCAACGGTGTGTAGTTCCTAACATACTTACAGAAGGACCTGAGGTACCAAGTGTCTCCAGGTACTCTGGAATTATTAAAAGCTGTAACATTTACACCTCTGTGTGTGGAATGGCTCAAGTGGTACCAGGTGAATCAGATTCAGGCTGCAGAGTACTGTGGTCCTGAGAGTGAACCCCAATTCCAAAATCCACATTAAAATTCATGTTAACTTTGGGCTTCTATTAAAGTGAGTAGTTCCTCTGTACAAGGATACTTCAAAACAAAATATATGTTCTGTACTTCGGGAGGTAAAATCAACTTTATTTAAAAATATACACAGTATGTAAGCTGAATAAGTAACTCAGTTTTAATGCTCTGCCTGAGATTCCTTGCATTCCCATAATGCTTTCCCCTCCAGACCCTGTACTTAGAAACAAACAGACGGCAAAACCTGGGCAAGTGGTTAATTCCTTTAAGATGACATGGACTTGGAATCCAATTAAATACTATTCTTGCTTTTATATTTGATTTTTGGTTTGGATTATTAAAGGATATTTATCCTTCTCTCTTGGAATAATTTTGCTCTTGGAATGATTTCAGACAACAAACATAGTCCACAGTTTAACTTACTGTGACCCACTCTGGCTCCCAGAATAACTCCTCTGACCAATTTATTTCTGAAACATTAGCTATGCTCTGCTGTTTCTTAACTCCTTTTTCACCCCTCAGATTAGGAATTGCTGCTGAGATATTTTTCTTGAGGTCCTTTTATTTCTGATTTACTGAGCTCTTCTCTACGTAAAGGAATTGCTCTTATGGTTGTAAAGGAGTAGGAAGCTGCTGACACATTTTTGAGAGCAGAACCACACACAGGAGACCCATATATGTAATTTGCTTTGTGATTGAATGGTACATTTCCCGGCATCCAAATTTTTAGCTGTTAGGATTTCTTTTGTAGGATGATATATCCTTCAGAGGTTGCAAAGTGTTCCTACTAAAGACAACTAGGATGTATTTCCCAAGCTCACAATAAATTGCTCAAGCAGACTGTTGCCAGCAAATCTCCCTCGGAGTTCTGCGTAATCCTCCAGTAACGTTGTGCAAACTTGTCCCAGGCTGTAGCAGAAACTTGGCACCTTGCTTCTGGCTGTCCCCAAGTTGGGCTGGTGCCTCTCAGAGCTGTACACTGTGCCATTGCTGTGAGCTTGTTTTTGTCTTTGGACTGATTGGATCTTTCTTCTGGAGGCCAGGTTGTGCCAACTTTATTCAGGCTGAGGAGTCCCACGGCACTCAGTGAAACTATTCATGGAGTGAGGTGAGCTTGAGGAACTGTTCAATGGGAGCTGGGCTGGCACAGTCTGGACCTTGGAAGCAGAGAGGGGAGTCTTTTCCTCCTTTTGTGAAAAGCAGAGCATGTGCAACTGAGAGGGACTGTGAAGAGGAATGTGTCAGGCAGAACTAGACATGTGAAGGAAATGAATCGTGGATTCATTATCATGGAACACCAGCTAAGCTAGAGCTAAAAAATACTTCAGAGATTTAACATGAGATCTAAATTTTATTTTAGAGTTCATATTGCAATTTCATTGCAATGACAAAAATGATTCAACTGAATAATTGAACTCAAGCTGATCATTATTTTTTCTTTGTGGTTTGATGGATGAACTGATATTGAAGTTTAAAAATCTCTCCTTTTAGCAAAACAGCAGTCACTGTTCCACTCCAGAGTGCGTGCTTGAGAAGAGTTTTTGTGTCTTTGCTATTGATGCTGGAGATGAAGGTGAAAGTAGATATGGACACTGGAATGAGTCCTTGAAAATACTATAAAGGAAATCACAAGTGCTTCTCTTTTTTCTGTTTTGTTTTGGTTTTTTTTTTTAATTTGGAGAATAGTGCATTTCATTGAAACCATGAGTATTGCTGCACAGGTTTGTTTAAACTAAAGCAATTGCCTGTCCCCAGCCATTACTCATACCAGTTAGAAAACTTCACAGGACTTAGCTTAGGCATCTCCCCAGTCCCTGGAGCTTCGACATACATAGTCCAGAACACACCATATGGGTAAACAAGAGGGTTGACACAGGTGCTTAGTAGCTCTGAGGAGGTTTTGGAGCAGTCGAGCAGGAATGGCTTTGGGTAATTGCCATTGCACCAGATCCTGCTCTTAAAATGCTGTCCCTCCCACATATAACACTGTCTTCCTTTCTGGATGTTGGAAGGTACCCAGGTCTGTGACAGAGGAAAGTAAATCCTCTTCATCAGTTACAAAATGCCCAGTATTTTGTAACCTGTACTCCTTTCGCCTGTGCAGAGGAGGGGACAATTTCCTGCAGGAGGGTGGGTTGCTGTAGCCGGAGTACACCTTTGTGATCCCCTTCTTCACACACACCTTCATCTGCACCCCCTGCCAGAGCCACGCACAGGAGACTCTGCCAGGATACATACATGATCCTTCCTGGTCCCTGGGAACACCATCCACATTGGAGAGCACTGTTCTTCCAAACTGCTCATGACAGTAAAAGTACTCCTGAAAAACGAAGTCTTAACAAAGACCAACTGGCAGTCCTGGAGGAAGAGCCACTTTTATGGGTTGGAATGCTGTGAGTCCCAGCCTCCATGAAGACACACACCTCAAAACCTCTATAATTGAAAATTAATGCTCAGAACAGCTTCAAGCTTTTTTAAGCTACTGTTCAAGTAAAAGGAATCATCACTTTCTGTAGCACCAGCTAAATAATTGAATGCAGATCTTAGCAGAATATTATGCGTCCAAGGACAGTAGTTACATAATTATTTTATATGATATAAGTATTTAGAGATTTCTTTTCCCTTAGCTATTAAATCAACAGATTGGATTTAAAATGAAAACTGAATTTAAATTGTTTTATTTTAAAAAAACTTAGTATTTTAGGGTCTGCATTGTAAATTGAACCATAAATAGAGCCTTGTAAATTTTGATAAAATTGCTCCTTTATTTTGTTTGCTTGGTCTTACAGATCATAAATGTTAGATACAGGGGCACAGGGAAGGAGACTGAGAAATGAATGGGCAAAATCATGTAAATAAAAATTGATCTCAATGCTAAAATTCTCCAAAAAAATTCAGTCAAATACAAAGTTCTCCATCAAAATATGGTATGTTCTCTTAACACTGTAGCTTGTGATGCTACTCCAGAAAGGCTGTCTCTGGGGAGATGTCACCGGAGCACAGAGGGGAATGACTAATCCATCCTTGCCAAAAGTGTCTCCTACGGATTACAGGACATGTGTTCTGCCCTGTTGCCTCATGAGCAACATTGTGCATAAAAAATAGATACTCAACAGCACTGGTATCATAATTTTATAATATCTTAATTAATTTAGACACTTCTCTTTTTCTAAGGCATTTTATGTGCCTTGCAAGTATTTATTACAGAAAGAAAACATTTTTAAATATGTTTTTAAATCAACGTCTCATAGAAAGGTGGGCTGTCTTCATTTTCTTTCCAGCTCCTCACCACAGTCATGCCACATTTTTGTGGCTGGGATACCTTTATCCTGTAACTAAACTTATTCTTCCTACCCTTTACAAAATATGTGAGAGTGATTGCCTGTACCCATCCCTCGGAAGGTGCTTTCTGGGGGGGCCTCAACCCAGGCAGCAGATTGTGGCTATTTCCCCTTGTTCAGATTTTGCAGAACGGTGAGAGGGAGAAGCAGTGGTGCCTCAGCAGGATCAGATCCCACTTGGCCTCATGTGTTTGTGGCTGCTCTGGCTGCTTAAGGAGGATTCCGGAAAGCAGGAAAAGCTGAGCACCACAAAAGGCTGAGAAAGGGCATAGCCAAAGCGATTACAGTGATTTTTGACTTGTGGATCTCTAAATCTTTTCTATCATGTGCTTGGCTTTATCCCTACGTATCTCCTTCCCCACAGCAGCCACCACTTCCCACCTGATCCCTCCTTCCTGTCACTAAAATGAGCAGTCATGTAATTATGAATATTAAAATTCACCCATTAACACAGCAGTGAGATGGGGTTCGAGGAGCTCCTACCTCCCAGCCTGCTCTGCCACCCTGCCAGCAGATTCAGGAAGGCAACACCACGCTGGTTTATCCTGGTTTCCTTCCCAGCCCTGACAGCTGGTTATAACTGGTTGAGCGATGGCTGGAGTTCAGCACAATTCAAATGTCTCAGACAGTCTGTATAAACATTGTTCCTTGCTTAGAGGTCCTGTTGGAAGTTGTGTCTGTTGAACACTTTGTGAATTACAGGCTTTAGAAACTACCTGGCAACGCTGGAGACCTTGAACCAGACACAAAACTTCCACTAATGCAACCTTCAGAGTCTTAACTGCGTGTTTGGCTGCCAGTTGCTTTCAGGCACACTGTAAAGGGACTTCTCAAAAAAAATCTGACTCTGGACCAGCATCCTCATTTGTTTCATCTCGATTTGGAGCGGTTAAATAGGAATTTGCAAAGGAAATTACTAAAGGGACCAGCTTCTTTCATTTAAAAGGCTTGTCTCAGTAGAACCAAGCAACAAAGGAACTCTGTGTAAGGTTTGCAATTTTTGTCGCTCTTGTCTAACCAGATTTACATCGTCAAAAACAAAACAAACAAACAAATCCCCCAAACCAACACGAGAGCATGAGCGATTTAGAGTGTATGCATTACAAGTGATACGGAATATGCATTTATGATTCAAAATTTTAAACAGCTGAGAAATAAATATGCAAAGTAGATTGTTCTGTTTGCAGATGGTAATCCTGCCGCGCTGATTTTGCTCAGCTGTCTGATTTTTCAGTGTCTGCATTCCTGGTTCCTGGGATTCCTGATTAAGAAATAAAATATGAGTCACGCTGCATGGTTACCTTCTGTGCATCTGAAAGGCTAACTCGGTAACTGAAAACAGATTTTGCCCTGATGAATTCGATGCAATGTCAGGGGACTGGGGAAAAAAAAGAAATCCCTTCCCCACTCTGCCCTTCATTTTTACAGCTGTAGGATAAAGGTTCCTGCCAGTTCTTGTAGATCGTCTGCCCGGCCCAACTCTCCCGGGGGTCTCCGCGGGTGGGGAGGGCCGGCGGGCAGCACGCTGCTCGGCAAGGTGAGGCACATCCCTTTCCCTCCCTTCCCGAGGATGACTCAGTCGGTTATTAAAGATTTCCAGCTTCCAGCTAAAAATGGCATCGGCAGCAGTGCCCCAGAGGGAAGGAGACATGAGAAATGGATTGTGTTCCTGTCTCCGAGTCCTAACACACACATACACATGCACACACACACACGCACACACGGATACGCACATACACACACACACATACACACACACATACACACACACACATACACACACACACACACACACACACACACACACGCACAAACACACACACGCACACACACACACACATACACACACACATACACACACGCGCACACACACACACATACACACACACACACACGCTGCTAATGTGCAGCTCATCTGGGAGAAGTTTATTTTGCAATAAGAGGGCTTAGTATTCTGCTAAAGGCTTTTGCAAAGACTGGATCCAATTTTTGCAGCCTGTTGCCAATATTTGTGAGTCATTTCCTTGGAATCCTACCTTTGGTGTTTATTTCCCTTAGAAGGAGACTTGTAAAAGAATAATAATAGATCTTATTCTTCGTGGAAAGTAGCACACAGCAAAGTGGGAGACAACTCGCTCTTTGTTCCAAAACACTTTTGTGTTTGTTTTGTTTACTTTCTTCGGCAGTCAAAAAGTGAAGAAGGCAATATAATGAACTCCATAAACCATCTCATTTACAGTGCCAGTGACACGCATGTGCTCCTGCACTGGAGTGAAAGTTAAGTGGGGAAGCGGCTTTAATTGGTACCTCTCCTAGAAAACAAGTGACTAGAACGGCCGGGTGATTTGGGAAGCCTTATGTAACAGCAGGGCTTTGCTTTTTCTCAGCCCCGCCTGATTGCAGGACTCCTTTTTGTCTCTGACTTCAGTCCCAATAACAACACTGAGCACCTACTCCGTGTCAAAACCCATCCCAAAGGTTAACTAATCTGAAATACTGTCTGTTACAGTTCGCAGCGATAGGAGCACCTTTTGCCCTCAGGATGTTGAAGCATTTTGCAAACTAAACTCCCACTGAGCTAAGTGGATCCTAGACAGAGCTTTATATGTCCAGCAGGGCCACGCAGCCACCAGCGGGGTGGAGGCAGAGAGCATAAGAGACATTTTGGCTAAGAACATTGGAAAAATATTTACGCTTACTGAAATGAATATCATGGGGCTTTATTGTTCTCCCAGACCAGGCAGGCAAAGCAGCCTTTGGGAGACGTCAGCAGTAAACTTGATGGAACCTTTTCTCTTATCTTCCAGAGCCCTGAGTGAGGGGGTGGAAGTGGGTGAGGGGGAAGAGGGAAAGAAATTGCAATTTTGTTTGTACATATTTTCATATGTTTGCATAAATTCTGGTGCAAATTTTAACTGTTAGAACTACCATTTCAAAGTTCACTGCATATTGGCTACCAACAGTTTGGATAGGTGACATATACCTACAAAGAAATAAGAGAGGAAACATCTTTTCTGTCACTATAGAAACCTCCTCTAGTCCTGCTTCATAGAAACCAGAAGGAGGACAGAGTACAACTGTTAAAAAAAGCAAATTAAAAAAAATTTCTTTACTTTTTTTTTTCACTGAAACCCAAGGGACTCCAACATACTGTCCCAGTGTAACTCTATAAAGTGTTTCTTGGTAGAATCCAACTGAAAAGTATGTAAAGGGAAAAAATTAGCATGTGGGAATTAGGAAACTTAGAGAAATATTTGCTTGGAATTCTGTCTTGGGAAAGACACACTTGAGCATCTGGAGTTGTATAATCTAAATTAGGGCAGAAGTTAAGTGAAGATACCTTTGAAACATTTCCATGAAAGGGCTGTATCTTGAGAGAGAAACCAGTTCCTGGTTTCCTTTTCCACCAAACAGTAAAACCAGATCTACAAAAAGAAGGGGAAAAAAAAGTAAACTAAAAAAACCAGTGGATTCCTTGAAATTCCCTGAAGTAAGGGCCAAGAAATACAGGGAAAAACACTAGACTTGGCAGGTCCGTAGTTTATCTATACCTCCGAAGGATGAAAAGCTGAATTGACCCTGTTGGCACACCGACCTGTTGTTCTACCAGTCTAGTTATTTCAGCCAGCCTTAACCCTTTCATTTCACCCTTGTTCACTTCTGTTAGATGGTATTATATGCATTTCTGGTAGGAGGCACAGCTGAAGAGACAGAAAATCATCATTGCCTGGGGCCCGCACTGTCTCTCTGCCACCTGTTCTCATTCCCCTTTTCCCTCAGCCACCTCCCTGCTGTCTCTGGCTTGTGGTTCAGCATCTTCCTCGTCACAGAGCAAGGACTGCTCTGCAGTGCCACAACGCGGTTCTCCTCAACAAGAGAAGGGGAAAAAAATCTCCCTGTTTGCTCCAAATCAATGTCTGTCTCTTGGAAGTCCAGTTTTCAATTTCAGTCCAGCATGGCCAGTTCTAGAGGCTTTTTCATTTCTTGCAGCCTTGCTGTTCAGCTTGCCTCCTGATCCTTAACACAGGGATCATCTTTGACCCTTTGCTTTCACTGTGTCTGGGCTGCCCCAGTGTCCTGCGAGTCAGTGTCCCTAGTGTTTCTGTTGCTTCCTTCACAGCACTACTACAAATCCACACACATCTATGCAGACAATAAACTTTTTAATTGAGGCCCCCATTATCTCCCATCTCTGTTTGTAACTTCCTCCTCCTTGAACCTGTGACATATCAGCCAGTTTGATCTATTTAAACACAAGCTCCCACCATCCTCTTCCCTGTCCGCTGCTGTCGTCAGAGCCAAGCCACCTCCTGCTTTCCTCCTTATTTGCTTCCATCTAGTCTTTTATTTTCACATGTGAGGTTGTCACAGTTCCACTGTAGCTGTTGTCACTCCACTAGTGTCTCTACAGCATAGCTCTGCTCTCTTTGCCAGTAATGCTGGCGTCCTCATGCCTTTATCTGCTGCTCCCGGGGGAGCCTTTATGCCTTCTTCCATGATGCTCTTGTCTACAGGATGCCCTGCCTCCCTCAACTAAGGTTGTAATAGCAAACTCTGTTGCATCAACCATAAAGAGCAGATAGTTTATAATGAGGAATTGCTTATAGGTGATGCAGTTGGGGGGTTTTGTTTTTAAGGGAGGTACATCAGCCTGGGTATGTGATTGTGCCTTCCTCCTTCCTCTCGCCAGCTGTCACTTGTTTCTTAGATGGTAGGTCTGCACAGCCTACTTCCTTCTGCATTGTAAATTTTCTGTAATGCTAGAAAGGTAACAGCTATCAAAACGATGGCAATTTTGTTTTCTAAGCACTGCAATCCAGATGTTAACAATGGTATAGTACAGCCAAGAATCGCTATTCTTTCCTCAAGTCATGTTGTTATGCAATGGAAATGCTCCTCAATATATGATAAAGACTGAAACTGCTGCAGTACTTGGTACAAACAAGGAATAGCCATCCTAAGTCTGTTCCCTTGTTTTTATTGCTCTTGGTGAGACCTGCAGCTTTATAGTTATGGGCATTTTACATTGAAGTTTGGGTTTTTAGAGGCATTCTGGAATTGTATAAAAAGCTCCTTTCTCTGACATCGCATCAGGCTTGTTATAATGTGAATGGCATCGTTACAGTTCTCTCATTAACATCATAATGGCTCTGGAGGAATAGGGAGTGAAAACCCCAGCAAATGGGGTAGCTGGCAACGTATAGTAGTCTTACTGTGTGAAATTGAATACGGAAAAAGTTTGACATTTTAACCTTCAGGCTGCTGTAGATGCCTCGGGGTGTCCTCACACTGCATGCATTTGGCTGACAAAATGGAAAAATTGTGGTAGCCTAAGGATGGAGGGCTGGGTTCAATAAAAAACAGTGCCTGGCTTCCATGCCACTGAAGGCCACACAAGGCTCCAAAATGGATTTTTCAAAATTGAATCCAGCCCTAAGTGTCAACCTTTTGCTGTAATTTTGTATAGTAAATGTATTGTATGCTCAAATGTCCATCTTTCATCCTTTATTTCCAAAGGCGCTAATGGTAATGCAACAATGTGTGTGCTGTTCTGCAAAGTCTCATTGAAATGAACAGGATTTTGGATTAAATCCCTCCATTGCATAAGATAATGTAATATAAATGAGTTGGGCTTACGGCTGGAGGACGATGAGATCTGGTTCTATTTCTGGATCTGACACTGATTTGCTGTGTGACTTCTGGCACGATACTCAGGAGCTGATTTTGCCACCCTTAATGGGGAAGAACAGTAGGCTGGCTCTTCAGGAACAAGGCCAGAGGTCCGTTTTGTAGAGGTAGGTCCGGTGGTGCTTTCTCAATAAACACGGGCTGGCAGTTCTGCTGCGTCCTTTACCTCCAAGGCAAAAGACTTTTCCCATGTGCTGAGTGCTTGCAGCTCCCTTCCCACTTATTTGCAGCTGGAAATCAGTGCCTCTGAATACACAAGGGCAGCAAACAGCATGCCCAGAGACACAAGCCCTTTTAAAAGCCTGGGTCTCAGCTTCTGTGTGCTGGAGCAATTCCTCTGCTACAGAATGGGACCTATTTTATAGCTGAGTGCCACCTGTAAAGCTTTATAACACATGCTGAGACCCAGAAATTTGGTTTGGGACTTTGGCTTTCTGGTGGTTGAGTTTTGGGTTTTTTTATTTGGGTTTTGGGCGGGTTTTTTTTCCTTCCCACGAAAACTCTATTATTTATGCCTCTGTTTTATACAGTTCAGAAACATGGAAAATGGGCATGGACAGTAGCTGTTTATGGAAGTGAACTGGCTTGTCTCTATTAATTTTGCATGTTGTAAATAGCAGAAGCAGTTCATTTATTTTACTGGCTGTCCAGAGAGCTCAGTTTTTCAAGATAAATTAGCAACACTGTGCAGAAGGCATCCCAACGCTTCCTTCCTTCCTTCCTGTGTGTTTCTGCTTGAGCATAGAAAGACCTACTTGTGTTGAAATAGGGTAAAAAAAAAAAAAAGATGAACCGTTGGAATCTCCAATTCTCGGTAAAAAAAAAAAGAAATCCATGAAAAGATGCTGAATTCATTACAAGGAAAGAAATCCTGCTTTTCCTGAAGCAGCAGCGAGTTTCTTCTAACCTTTATTCTCCCAGGACAAACACTGAGTGCTGACATCATGCCAATGTGAGAAGATTGATGTGTCCCCATTAACGATTCTTCGCTGCAGATTAATAAGAAGAGTCCGTTGGTGCTTTCTAATGATGGCATCATCTTTTCAGACACAAAATATATGACTTTTAACTGGTTCTTGGGCCACTTTTTGGCCCTGCTGTTAGGTCAGCAGCCTGACCCACTTGTTTTTGACCACTCCTTCCATGGGTTGCTGCTTAGCTTGTAACAAAAGATGTGAGCAATATACATTGTTTGTCAATGTCAGGGACAACTTCTAATAGGCCAGTCCTGTGGCTTGTCATTCCCCCTGTTGCTTCTTGGCCCAAGAAAAGCAAGATGGGATTAAGGGGCTACTGCAAGAAAATGGCTGAGGACTATATGCAGTGCATACATTGGCTCTGAGGAAGCGGTGGAGGCACCTGTCAGTGTGATTGCAGTGAAGTCTGGTGCCTTTTACTCAGGTAAATTGGTCGGAGACTCAGCTGACCCTTCACCTCCCATTTCTGCCCTGGTGAGGAGGCAGGGCAGACCCACGCAGACATGCATCCAACACAGTGCACGCCGTTTCTTAATAAAGTAGCAGCCTTCAGCATTCTTCCAGGATTGGAGAAAACAACTGGCAGATGTAGACGATTTATTTTTCCTCCCTCTTCTGCTGCGGTTTATTTTTTCCTCCCGTTCGAGAGCGTTTAGCTGCTAACACAAACAATTGCTGAAATTCCACCTGCCCACCTGCGGCCCCTCCTTCCCGCCGCCTGCTCGGGCCCTCGCCTTCCTCCGGGAGGGCCGCGCCGAGGAGAAACTACACGCCGCTTTCTTAGAGAGAGGAGGAGGAAGGAGAGGGAGGGGCCGGGCCGTGTCTGGGCGCATTGTTCCGTGCTCCTCTGCCAAGAAGTAGGTGACTATGATGAACTCATCCCTCGCCCCTCGCAGAAAGTTTGCCGCCTTCCCCCACTCCTCCCCTCCCCTCCCGTCCGCTGGCTCGGCAGGAGGCAGCTCGCAGCCCGGAGCTGGCCCCGGAGTCCCCGCTCCTGCTTAATATTCCGCCCGCTCCGCCGATGTTGTGCTTGGCTCCGGTGGGACCGCAACTCACGGCGTGAAACCGGAGCCAATTTTCTGTCTTAGTCTCGCAGTGTTTTGACTGGAGGCAGATCCAGTTCAGTCCGATCGGGGCTAGTGGAAACAACTACCTAAGTCTCCGCTGTCTGTGTCGTTTGGGAGGGAAGAAAGAAGAAAGGAACGCGATCCCGGACGGCTGGGCGCGCTCTCTTTCACACACACGCACGGCAGACACACGCACCCAGACAGGCAGACTCGCACCCCCGCCGGTGCCGAGCGCGCCGTGCCAGCTCCGCCGGGAGGAAATGGGAAGCCAGTGAGCGGATCTGTGCCGGTGTGTGAGCTCCGCCGGGGCCGGGGTCGGGGCGGCGGGAGGAGCNGGGGGAGTCTCCCGCAGGTGCGCGGGGTCCGCCGGCTCTCGGCGCCCACGGAGCGATGGAGGGCGAAAGTTCTCCGGCAGCCGAGCGCCCTGCGGCGGCCCCTGCTCTCCGCGCTGCCCGGCACATCGGCCCCCGGGCGGCTGCGGGCGGTGTGTTACGGGAGAGGCTTTATTTCTCATCTCTGCGAATAGATGCGAAAATATGCGGCGGAGTTGTCCTGTAGCGCGAGGGGAAATGAAAAGTATTTTGTTTGGAGAACCTCCGGCAAACCGCATGTCATTTGTCATATCTGATTTATTACCCGCAGGATCACATTACAGGGGAATTTCAAATCCTGTAACAACATCCAAGATCACATACTTTAAAAGGAAATATGTGGAAGAAGAGGATTTTCATCCACCACTCAGCAGCTGTACACATAAAGTATGTTTTCTAATAGTGATTATTTTTACCCTGGGTTTTAGATGCTTAGTAACACTCGATTGACCCATTTCCAGAAGGCTGAAATACTCTGCTGAAATTTGAAGAATGATCCAGCTGTTTGCTCAGAAATAAATAGTTGTCACTTCTTCACATTTATTGTTGTATTGTCATCAAATTGCTTAAGAAGCAAAGGCGTTTCCTCGTTTATAACAACCGTAAATGGAAATGCTGAGAATAAATTTTTTTCCCGACTGTTTTGTTCTTAGCTAGTTTATGTCACGCTTACAGAAGCAGCTCCATGACAGCATTTGAACAGCAGAAAAGAAGAACATAAGTAAAAGGTTCCCCACTCATTCAAAACTTTTTTTTTTTTTCCATGGGAGAAAATAGTAAGGAGTTCCATGTATCTCACACGGGTTACAGAGTGACTTGGAAAGCGGGTACAAACTCCTTCAGTATTTAATCCTGTAAAAAGCTAATAACTCAAAAAGAACAGGTTAGTAAATGAAAAAATATTTTTAATGGACGTTTTCAAGGGAGCAATTAGAACAAATGTTTCCCAGGCATTACATACCTTGAAAACTTACTTTTTTCGCCAGAGATTTTATGCTCCTCTTCATTAAGGGCTCAGTGCTGCTGGGGTGAAGTGCTTTGGGACAGCTTGTGCCTTGAGACACTGTCCCGCCCTTGTTGAATTGTACCCGGCCCATGGCAATCCAGTGCTACCCATGTTCTATCGGTTATAGAGGAGGAAAAGTGAGCACTAATGCTGAGTTTGATTCCCAAGGACCTTAGAGTACTTGAAGGCTAGAGATAGAGTTGTCTGGGAATAGAGGCCTGGACCAGGAAGGTGAAAAACTTTCCCCCTGTTAATTTCAGGAGCTATCCGGTCTGCTGCCAGAGCAGTGAATGAAGAGCACAAAGGGTGTTGAAAAGTGTGCTCTGGTTAGTGAGCGTGTCTCACACATGTCACATCACTCTCCAGTTTCAGAGAGAGGTGTTTTTTTAAAACTAGATCATTGGATTTTTGTCTTGGTCATTTATTTCCTTGCAAAGAGGAGGAGGAATAAATTCTTACTCCTTTCTAACAGCAATATAAAGCAGCTGTAGAGGTACTGGTAAGATAGACCCAGTCAAGGTTTTGTGCTGTTGTAGAGGTGTATCAGGTCAGAAACCTTGTGTCACTAATTTCTTCTGTTTGGCCCAAATATTTTCTACTTTACAGCACTAAGATTTGGTGAAGGGAGGATGCCCACCGGGTTTCCTTGAACTCCTTACGCATTTGTACCTCTGCTACCAAGTAAGGAGTTACGTTCTGAGATTACTTGTCCCATAAAGGATATGATGGAAGGGCCTAGAGCCTCTCTCTAGAGGGCTGCTGGTAAACATGCAGTAGAAAGCCTTTGACAGCTTGTTCCTACTGGTGTCCCTCCAGGACATATCTCCAGGAGAATCCCAGTTCAAGGATTACTGGTTTGCTCCAGATTTTATGGTTTCACTGAATTTTGCTGCAGCAGGTATAAAGGATGCAAATTAACCTATAGGCTTAATATAATTTAAAATGAGTAATTTATTATAGAAAATTATTCTATCTAACCAAGAGCTTCAGCTGCGAATTTGCAGTGAAATTACAGACAATTTTTGTTTTTATGAGGCGCTGTGCTGCTTCTAAGCCCTGCAGACATGGCCAGGCTGTGGAAAGAGCTAGAGGGCTGAGGAGAGATGAATGGATGTGAAAAGCAGCTGTGCTTTAAGCTCTTTTAGTCCTCATAGCTACGACTTCCACTCTGCAAAAATGCTGTAACCATGTGGGAAAGGGAAGAATGATCAAACCACAGATGGGGGGATTTATCACAGTCTCGCTTTGTGCTGTGCTGCTCTCCTCCTACGCAAACCAAATTCTTACTAAAAATGAAAATCAGTTAATATGTAGTGCTTACAGTAGCATGTGTTGCCCCCTCTCTTATTTTTATTCCCAGGGTAGCTATTACAACGCAGAATCTGGAGCCTCCCAGGGCAGTAACCTGCTTGTGCTGCCAGTGCTGAGAAAGGGAGTCCTGGAAGGACCATGGAAGGGAGAACAAATCTGTGGGCGTTGAGCCAGGATTTCTGCAAATTCCTGTCCTCTCTTCATTTCCTGACCTTGTCCCTGCCTATCTGTGTTCCCGCTGGTCCTGTAGAGTGCAGGGTGTAGTACACAGGCCAACAGCTGCTCTCCAGATGCTCTGATGCTTTGAGATGGGCTTTTCCCTCCTTGGATGCACTTTTTTACACAAGAGCACTGTAAGAGAGCCTGGCAAATGGAGACCCCCTCTCTGGACAGCCTCTTTCACTGGCAGTGGATGAAATGCTCCAGTACCTGCTGCGTGAGGCAGTGGCTGCTGGCTGCATCTTGCAAACCTTTACACTGCAGGAGGGACCCTCGCTCGGCTTCAGAGCTGTGCAGAACCTGCACAGGGGGTGATGGAATTGGGTACATTTGGTGCAAAAAGCCCCCAGCTATTACTGGAGCAAAGCTGCACAGCAATTTTATGTTCTAACCCAAAAAGTAATTGAAGAGCTGGATGTGTGCATCTGGATTTAACTCTCCCACCCTGGATTCATGCCCTGCAATTGTCTTTGTTGTATAATGCTCAGCTACTTATGTGCTAGACCTGGGTGAGTGCTGTGGCCAAGAAAAAGCAGGTCCTCAGGCACATGAGTGTGCAAAATGAAAAGCCAGCTTTAGGTGCCTCAGAAAGGGAATACTGGTAAAGTAGTGACACGGAATACTTGACTTCATTTTTTTTCTCCTTGCCTGAGAAAAACCTGGTTGTGTTCAGTTCCATATCTCGTGTTTTTTGCATTTTCAGACAATCTCCGTGTTTGAGGAGCGGGCCCATATTCTTTACATGTCTTTGGAAAAGCTGAAATTCATTGATGATCCTGAAGTCTATCTGCGGAGATCCGTCCTCATCAACAATCTAATGAAGAGAATCCATGGAGAGATCATCATGCAGAACAACTGGTGCTTCTCCACCTGCTCCTTCAGTGGCACTTCACCACAAGAGTGGTTTGTGCCTCAGGACTGTCCATACAGAAAACGCCTTCGGATGGCAAAGGAGGAGTATGAGAAGCTCCACATGTGCTGCTTCTATCAAGAATGTGGCAGTCACTATTTAAATCTGCCCTACTCTGTTAATGCTAGTACAGAAAATACTTCCTCCTCCTCCTCCTCCTCCTCCTCCTCTTCTTCCTCCTCCTCCCCTCCCATTTCTTTGCCAAGCTGTTCCCAGCAGGTGGATTATGACATTGGCAGTGCATCTTCTTACAGAAGTGGTGACCAGATACCTGCTAATGAAATATTCATCACTAATGGCAGGTGTCACGGTAATCAGGAAAAGGCAAAATTTAATGACGAGAAAGGAGGTAATGAACCTGAGCGAGGGAGCGTTGCCCTGAACTGTGAACCTGAAAGAGGCACTAATGCTCTAGAATGTAGAGGCAAATTTTATGACTATTTTGAGACTGGATGTAATGATAACAACAGCGTAAGTGAATCTTGGAAAAAATCCTTAAGGAAAAAGGAATCTTTACCAAGTAATAAAATGTGCTGCAACAAAGGAAGTAAAATATGAGGTATCTTTCTTGCTCTGTTGAAGTATGCACAGCATGTTCTTTCTCTATCAAATTTTTATTTTGAATGGATTTTTTATAGTTTTCTACAAACGGTACAATCATGCCACAAACATGACATGTAGTTCTAAATGACTGGAGAGCAGATTTGGTGAAGTGACTCCGTGAACTGTATCAGCGAGCTATTTATAAATAGGGTGACTCCATAAAGGATGCATTTGCATTAGTGCTGAGCACTGTAGGCTCTACAGCTATGGTGTAGCTTTTGTTACTGAAAATGCCAGTCAGCCAGATGGGGAAAACATACCATTTTATATATCCCCGCCCCCAAGAAGACTGCCATTAATTAAGAAGAGCCTCCGTTATGTTTACCAAGGAATTAGAAGTCTGGTAAACAAAATGACGCTACCAGCAAGGATGATACGCATCTTGTAACTTGGTGTTCATTCTGACAAAGGACTGTCTTTATGGACTGGGGAATCATCATTACGCTGTGTACTACTAGTGCTCTTGAATTCCTGGATTCAACATCTTGTTCAACTGACAAAATAGGACATAGCATAAAGAACCTGTTTATGGGATCTAATCAAAATCAAACAAGCAACTCAAGTATTTGCGTGTCTTCTCCTCGGCTGTAATTACTAATGAGGCTTGTTGTTATACAGGGCAGGTTTTTTTTTGGTGCCTTACTTTTTGTCTTAATTTTTGCCGGCGTGAAAATTAAGTATGAATCAGTGATACAGCAGGGATTTAACCTAAACAGAGATTAAAAAACCCCCCACAGGGCGGATCAATATTATTAGAAACCTTTAACCTTTGAAGTACTGAGTTCAACTTCCTATTCAAACATCTCTGTTCCTCCTTTTTGATGCTCAATTGCTTTTTGATTTGCCATCCTTAGGAAGGGATTTAAGAAACAATGGAGAGATGTCTCTTGTAAACAAGCATTCAATGCTTGAGTGTTTCTATGGCAACTGTCTGTTGCTGGGGCTCTTTTTTTTTCCTTCTTCGTATAATGAAGTTCATGAACCAGTGGCATGTTTTATACTTTATTCTGTTTTGCATAATTTCTCTCTTTTAGATTGCAAAAGCATGCGGGAGTTTTCTATGACTTTTGCCGTTGATTTAAAAAAAGACAAGAAGGCAAGAAGCACAATGTTAACTACTAATGTGGCAACAGACACGGTTTTATCTGAATGAATGTAAGGAGTTTAATTTTAAAAAAGAACATTTTGGAGAAATGAGCTGAGATTTCAGTGGCTGAGTACAACATTTAGTCATCCCCAGGCAGACGGTTTGCAAACGTCTGCTGTTTAAAATGCCCAGAAGACATTAGTCGGATTTGGACTGAGAGTGAGTCTTAGATCCACCAAATTAAGTAGTTCCCACAGTCCCTATAACAACTGGCAGGATGTGCTCAGCAAAATAGTCGCATCCAAGCCACAGCTGACTCATAAATAGCTGCCTGTTCCCACAGCGTCATGCACTCAAGCGACATGTCCACTTGCTTCTTGTCCAAAGGGTGGGATTCACCTGTGTGCTGGTGGAACAGCCAGCTCAGCGCAGGGCATGAGGGTCCCTGTGGGGACGCTATCCTGAGCTTGGCACTGGAGACAGCCACATCTCTGGGCCTGAGACCTTCTGCACTGGGTTTCATGGGTTCAGCCCGGGTCCTCTAGGGCCGTGGTTATTCTGGGTACAGTGCACATCCCACAGCCATGTTTGCAAACTGGATGGTCTTTTGTCAGCCCAGTGATCACAAGGAAAAAGGCTCCTCCCAGCCAAATTGACCACAAAGAGCAGGATATAAATCAGTTCTTTAAATAGATAAGTTTGTAAGGGTTATCATTGTGAAGAATGACAAATAAAGAATAAGTCCCATCTGATTTCTCCAAGACAGAAGCTTTTTTATTAATAATAATAATATTAAATATAGATCTCATTCATACAGTGTATGAGTAGGATCATCATTTAGACATTTGTCCACAAGGACCAATTTTTAAAAAAACCTGATTTTTCTTGTGTTATACCCAGATAGCCTAGTAATGTCTGTTCTTTTCCAATATTTGATAAACGCTTGATGTTTTAAGCTTAAATATTAGATGCTTGTATACTAATGTGGTGTTGTAGTAAAGTGAAATTTCCTTGATATATATTTATTAAAATGACCAAAATTCATTTTAATTTTACATCTCCAATGGCTACTGGGTCCTTTCCCCCATGTTCCCCTCCCTCACCCAAGAAAATGGTATTTAATCAAACTGCTCCCTGCTGAAGAGATTATACTAGAACAGTTGACCGTGCCCGTGAAGCTGAGTCTGTGACAGAGTTCAGCCTTCTCAGGGTTTCAGGAGCCTTTAGGACAGTGCAAAGGTGCACTGAGAAGCCACAGATTCTCTGCAGACTTGCACGTACAGCCAAGGAAAACACCTGGCCAAATGCTGCCCAAACCACAAATCATCTAACACTTCGGGGGAGGGCTGAAAGCATCTTAACCCTAAGGGGCTTCTTGATCTTCAAGAACAAGCCTGCACACATAGCCTATTGCAAAGGCTTCTCGGTTGAATTTTCACAGGCTGAAGTGATGGATCAGCAGAACTCTTGTCCACTCTGGCCTCTCTAATGGCTTCTTTAGTTCCTGGGATATCTAGAAAGTAACCTGTTGCAGCTCTGGACTGTTATTGTCATCCAGGTCTGTAAGGGACGAAATGTCATCTAACAAAGATTGGCCTATCGAGAAGCGATCTTTGGATCTCTGGACCATTCTCTGGACCCTGCCACACAAAATAATAGCAAATGCTGAAAGTAGATGTATTGGACTCAGGAGTCCACTGAGTTTTCCTGTTTGCCTCAGAAACGACAGTGGTATTTCATGTTAGAAAAGAGAGTTGGAAACACCCTTATCTAATTGCCAGAAATGCAATAGACCTTGATAGGATTCCCAGCCTGGGCTAGGCCAAATGGATTTCCTGGTTTAAATTTGGGTTGATTTATGGCATGTAAAGACTAAACCTCATAGACCTTTTCCCCACTGCACACTCCAGTATTCAGGACGTTTTGCTAGCACACCACAAATTTTCAAGAAACAGTTCTTTTACAAGATTATATTAATGCCTTTCCTCTCTAAGTTCCACACATAAATGCTAAATGCGTGCTTCTGAACTTGATCGTGGCCTACCTGCCAGAAAGAACTGGGCAGAAGAGCTTCTCTTTTGGGAGACTGTTCTACTCTCTTATCATAAGACACTTTGGTCCTAGAGTGTAAAACTATAAAGTACTATGCCTTGCAGCAGACACAAATGGTCAAACAGCAAGAGAAAAGGACGTTTCTGTTGCCACTTGTATTTTACTGTCTCTAGGAAGAGAAGTGTTACTTTATCTTCAGGATCCAGGTAATACATTTCCCTTGGAAATGCACAGTACATTTGAGTTGAAAAAAATGCGTTCCTTTTTCAAAGCACATGGCATAATATCACTATGCTTCATATATACTTCTACTTTTGGTAAAATTTTACTATTTTTACTGAATTAGCTAATCTGTTGAAACAGCTTAACATGGTTCCTTAAACATCCCCAGACAACCTCAGCTGGCACCGATGTGCAGTGCCAGCATAGCAGCTGGTTCCACAGAGAAAACACACAGGCGGAGCCACAGAAATGAAGTGCTGCTTTCAGTCCTGAAGGTTTTACCCCCCAAAGCGAAGTTGTGGTAGAGACTTTTTTCACATTTCATCTTCCTATGTGCCCTCCATCCTCCTTTTGCATCCCTCATCTACCATCTGTCTTTTCACTGTTGACCGTGACACACTGCCAGGGTGGTTTGGTGGATGCCACCTCCCTTTGCGGTTGTGAAGGAGAAGCAGAGAGTTGGTTCAGAGCCACGGCAGGAGCTAAAAAGGAATTTAAACAAACTAACCAGGGTGCAGTGTGTCTTGACTTCTTTGTGGCCCCTCTGGAGGCTCATGCCTATTGTGACATTCCCACCCCCCTCCAAATGGCTTTTCCAGCTGCTGGTAGCTCAGATTGCCACTACCGATCTGTTAATTAGAGGGCTATGGCAAAACAGAGATGGAAGGTGATTTCTAGCCTGCATTCAACTTGTGTCCTTTCTTCGCCTTCTTGAGCTAAAGGTACAGCCAGAGGTGTAGCAAATGCAATGGCTGCTTACTCATGCCAGGAAGCTTGATAAAAGAAATTTCTTGAGTTTTATCACACACACAAAAAAAAGCCAGTCAGTCACATCAGAGAAGGTTTAAACTGCTGTGGGGTAAAGGATATCATCTAGTGTTTTATTCAGTGAATGTAACTCTCGTGTGGAAGACTCCCAAAGGGATCTGACCTTCTTCATTGTCTGTCCCTTGCTTTGCAACCTCAAAGAAAGGGGCTGCCCTTGCTTTCTGGAGGTCACAATTTGGGCTCCTCAGTACTGGTATGAGTTTTTCCACAGCTGCATGAAGCATCCCAGAGGCTTTTCCTGGCAGAATGTGCAAAGCCTGCTAAATGATTGTGGCCAGGGAAGCGTTGCAAAGGATCCTCCTGGAAATGTTAGGAGATGCAAATCTTCCACGAGGCATCCCATGTAACAGCCAAGCCGTTCAGTCACGACTACTTGGAATACAGAGTAATTTCCTGTGTTTTTTCAATCTCACTTAAACTTCTCTGACAGATGGGGAAAGATGACTAAACCAAGGGAGTTTACAAGAGTTCGTCTTGTGGTGTTTGCAAACTGTCTCTGTGAGGTCCATTTTCTCTAATGTAAACACAGCCGTGGCTGGGTGCCGAGTGCCTTCCCAGCAGTTAATCCTGCTCAGTTTAAGGCTGCTAATACAAGGTGTACCCGGCCAACCAGGTCCTCACTGGAGGGCTGAACATGGACCAGCCCAGGGCTGTGAAGTGTTAGGGGGAAACCTTGACTCTCTAAGCTCTACGCAGAGACCATGAAGCAAAGCAGCTGTGACTCTAAGAGCAGACCAAATTTACCGTTCTGGGTCAGAGACTTTCCGAGAGGCCTTGGGTCTGGTGTGGAAGGTTAGATTAAACTCTAGGGGGGTAATTATGTAAAAGCAGTTGCCTTTGGGGCTGTAGTTGGCTTGGTTTTGCTCTCCGTAGTCTTTAAGTCATAGCAAGGAAGAGAGCCCACTTGGGGAAAGGTGGATTTTCTGTTCCTTGGCTTTGCAAAAGTGGTGCAGACTGCAAGGTATGCAAAGCTTTTTCACCAGGTCCAGGTAAGCAAATACGTTAACTTCTTTTAATCTCTGCGCTCAAGCTCCTCCTCTGAGGAATGCAGGGAGCGTGAGTAGAAGCCATAAATGGGTAGTCTGTGTCTACTCAGAAGTATGCAAGATGAACAGAAAAACCCAAACGCTAACAAAACCCCCAAAGCAAGGAGGTACTGGATTTGAAAAGTAACTTATTGTCTATGGTTAGTAGTTCTCAATTAATACAACATCATTTTCCGGTTTACTGGAGAGAGCATCTAGTCTGTCATACTGGGGTTGCAAAAAGGAGATAAATTGTCTGTCTGCTCAAGGTCAGTCCATTCACTGCTATCTCCTGCAGTGGTACTTTCCCTGTGGAATATCCCACCAGGCTCATCTTTCTTTATGGTGGTATGTGTCTGCCTCCTGAAACAATTAAAGACTCTGGCTGTTGTAGAAGAGGATGAAGGAGTGGCAGCGCTTGATGGTTGTGTCTCCTCTGTGGGATACTGGCTTGTAGCTGTCACAGCTGCAAGTCTCCAGCAAGCTCAGAAGGACCCCACAATATACCTTCTACTATCCCCTCACTGCCTTATGTTCCTAGTACAGCATTTTTACTTGTGAACTATGACTAGGGTCAATGCTTGCTAGTAGTTTTCTGGCTAATATTTCAGAGACTTTTTGCGGCTGAGTGGTGGGCAATGAGACCCCCAGCTGGCATGAGATGATGCCTGTGCCATTGATTTTTGGAGAAGTTGTGCCTGGTCCTATAAACTGACCACTCACAATTTTGGTTATTGTTAGTTTTGTCTTTTCCTCTGCCTCATTTTCTTAACCAGAACAAGTTTAAAATGACAGTTCCTTTCTTCCACTCCATACTCTCTGGGACAAATTGTTACATATTTATCCCTTTAGTTAGGAAAAACCTCTGCCAGTTGAAGTTGAGCAGCAGGTTGTTCTCAAATACAGTTTTATTCTCTAACTCCAAAATAGTTTCTGTCTCTTGTGTAAAATCTGTGCTCTATTCCTTTATCAGCACTAAAAACCCCTGTAATTTTTCCCCCTTCCATCCATTGCTCTTTCAGGGTGGAGCTCTCTGTACTTTGGCCTGTGAGAAGGCCCCAGCCACATCCTCTTAGCCATATGGGGCCATTCATTCCTTTGAATAAAGTAGTGTGGTTTTGGCTCAAAATGCAGTTGTCCTTTATCTTACAAACTGTCAGACAGTGCACATTAATATTAAGTGTTGCTACCCTCTAAGTTTAATGTGCTTTTCCTGAAACTTATTTCTGTGAGTCTCAACAAGTATGGCCAAACCCACCTGCATTTCCCATATTCTGTTAATATTATTATACCTTGAAAATGAAGTTGGACTAATTTTTAAATCTTGAGCAGCCTACACTTTACCTGTGGAGTTTGGATACATATTACTTATTCCTTCTTACACCCCTTCCTCTGTGTAGCAGATTGGTTTCTGGTTTACCAGCAGACTAACTAGCATGATTTTGTGATTACTGTGAGAAGTAAGGTGTGTAGAGCTAATGCAATCCTGTACCTTCACTGAAGAATCACTCCAATACTGAAGTTTTGAAATAACCTGTGTAGTCATCACAGTCATAAAGAATATCTGAAAATACTGCAAGTAGGGTGTAAGCTACTGTCACATAATTTTCCTTTTTCTGCATGCAGGCTGAGACAAGGATTTTCATTGTATGCATTTATTCACCCATTGGAAGTACCCAAACGGTAATTCTGAGGCTTAAAGGTGACAGCCTAATGTCAGCCTTTGAGGTATCTCACTAGTGACCATTATAAATAAGGCATTCAGCTAACAAGTTGGCCCTGCTTCTCAGTGGTCTTTGGAGCCTCTCTGGCTGCTGGTGGCCCCTGGTAGCACCTTTCCTGCTGCCAAAGATCCTTTTACCCCTTTGAATATTTCCATGTGCTGTCAGTATTTCTAAGCTCTAGAAATACAGGGACATCAACATAAGTAATGGAAAGGGAATCAGGCTGATGATTTTATTCTTTTAATTGTGAATATAGGGAACATTTTTTAAATTATAATTATTTGAGAACTTAATTTTAATAATGCAACCCCAGCATTTTCTGCTGTCATGAATCTGACACCCATGTAATAAAAGTCCTTCATGATCACACAGCACTACCCTGGTGGGTGCCAGAATCAGAACCTCAGCACAGTGTCTGAGGTTTGTCTGGGTGTTTTCCCACACTGTCTCATTTTTCCCCTTTTCTCAGAAGTGCTGAGAAGATGCGTGTGGAGGGGGAGGGTACCCAAGAGAAAAATGTAAATCATAGCAACCTGACTGTCAAGAGGGTATCACTTTTTATTTCCTAGCTTATGTTCTCAGCGACAGTGGAGCTGCAATATTAAATTGTTTTGTTTTACCTCTCGGCTTGGTTTCCAAGTGCCGGAAGAGTTGCAGTTCTAGCCCCTTGAGCACAGACGTAAGGGACTTTGCAAGAGAAAGCTCGCCTGGAGGTTTTGTTCCCCTTTGCTACGTAGAGCTGGCTCTTATTGCAGAAGCAGCTGGAAAGAAATAATTAGCATAACAAAGACCTATATTATAGTATTGCAGTGTGCATGTGGAGCCTTCAGATACCTTCACACATTTGGTTGTGTGCTACATAAATCTGAATTCCAGGTAGAACTGGAAAAAACAAAAAATAAAATGAAAATAAATAGATCCCTCAACCTTTAAAGTGAAAACAGTTCGAATACTGTAACTGAAAATATAGAAACTCTGAATGTTTTGAGTGTAGCCATACTGTAAGTGCTGTCATCTAAACCCCAATGCCAGTGGCTGGTTTCGAATTTGTGACCAAGGAGAGCAGTTATCCGTGGTGGGGAGGGAAGGTGCTGAGGAGGCTGCAGTGCGAATTCTTGCTAATGTACAGAAGCTGATGGACTGGGGTGCATGGGGCACACAGACTTGGCAATGACCCAAGCTCCCCAGGAGCCACTTTCTGCCCTGCCCAGCCCCGAGGTGGTGGATTACTGAGGAGAAGACTGGGTGCAAGCACTTCGTGTTTCGCTCCATTTTCATCATTAGCAAATGGCAGAGCCATGCTGTGGGAGCATTGGTGATTTATAGGGATTTAACAAGAGGCTACAAACCCTGCAGAAAGCTCCTCTACCTGCCCAGGTGCCTCTCCTGGGAGCTCCCAGGGGTGATGCCTTTCTCTCCTGCCTTGCTGACAGCAAAAAATGTCTCATTTGTCTGTCCCTGCCCCGTTTCAGAGGTTGGATGGGATCTGCTATGGCCTGTGGCATTTACAAAACCTGTGGTCTTTTCCCTGGCTCGTGTGAAATAAGCTTGCACATATCATGCCCACTCAGCTGCACACTCACTGCACCAAATCTCTCTCCTCTCTTTCCCCCGCTCTCTTTTAACCGTTTTTTTCTGAGGAAAATTACCCATCCCAGGAGCTGGAAGAAATGCAGTGAACAGAGTAAAAGGAGCAAAAATATCCCAGGAAATGTTTTTCAAAGCTGATCCTCCCCTGGGTCCTATGTCTGTCAGATGTGCTTGCAGCACACAGCTGAGTCATGCTGTCAGAAAGAGGGATTTAAAATCTGACCGGTAAATCCAACTCTTTCTCTTGCTCCCTTGGATTGAGCATCCCTGGCAGGGTAGGAGAGTAAATCCCAGTTTAGGAGGGTGGCTCTGTCAGCCCTGCAGGCAGCCTGTATTGCAGCAGGGAGATGTTAAGTTCTGTCATTAGCAGTAGTGACTTCTGCAACACCTGAATGTAATTTACCTAGGTATTTGTATTTGATACAACTTCAACAAGTAAGGAGATGTAAGCTGAGCAAAGAGCATTGAAGGAGCCTAGGTCTCTGTCCTGGTTGTGCATGGGACAAGGAGACTGCTGTGCCTCTAACAAAGGTAACTTGAGGGAAGAGCTGGAAGTTAGCTTCGAGGAAGGACAAAACCAGGGCATTGCAATAGCACTTTATAGTTCTTAAATGGTTTTGGTAGTTTTAGGAAGCCCTAACTTTCAAACTGTTACTAAAAACATTAAGTTCTCTAAGCCTTTTGCTTCTGATAGTTATAATAAAATTTATCAAAACTAATGAGACTTTTTACATTTAAAACACACTGACATTGTGTTGTGCTTTCCTTCACAAGTAGTGTCTAAAATAAGAGTTGCAGTTGAAAGGGATTTGTGAGGAAAAATTACACAGATCTATTCTTTTGTTTACTCTGTGCACTTGACAGCCCTGAACACAGTTGGGTTCTCTGCTTTGCCTGTACAGTCTGTCAGTCAGTTTTCTGACATTTGTTTGAGCCTTTCACATAACAGTAGAGAAGACAGAACTGGTTTTTATAAGGAAAATGTCTGTGGAAACACAAGGGGTGCTGATGGATTCATCTGTAGGGAGTATCATTGGGTGATGCTTTACATTCATCCATTTCAGGGGAGAAAAAAAATTAATAGACAGGGTTGGTTTTTGGTGAATTGTTTTTTTGTTTGGTTTGGTTTTTTTAACAACAGAGAATGCAGGTGGAGGCCATAAACCACCACACATATGCACTGAAGGAATTTTACAAAGCAAGAGTTGAAAAATCAAGAATCTCAGGGTAAGTTCCATGTAGGTTTGGGAACGTGGGGCAGTGCCAGCCCAGTAGGCTTTGTTCTGTTCTTCACGATGCGTAGCCACAGACCCTGGGACAGTCTTATTTGTCCATGATAAATACAGTGTGCCCCATGTGTGAAAAAAAATCTCTTTTTTAGAATCTGCAATAGCACTTACTCTTGTAAGAGTCTTGTAGAGGCACCATCAGGTCTGTTCTCTCTTATCCTGTTCCTTGCACTTGTGTTGTTCCTTTCTATAATTTCCATACAGCTTCATCAGCCACATCCATCTACAGTGTCCATTTCCTATGGCTTACTCTGGAAAAACAGGCTTTAGGACTTCTCTGATCCCTAATTTCACTCTTTACTAGGAATTGTGGTCAGTGTAAGCAAAGCATGTCAGCCTGGGCAGAGGATGGGCACATAATTCTCTGGTACACCTCCAGCAGTGTCAGTAACCTGGCAGAGGTGCAGACTCTTTGGGCAAGGCTTGTCAGAGGAGAGCTGCTGGGTACCATAACATATGAGGACACCCACAGAGTTATTTTCTCCTCCTCACAGAGATGAACTGAAGAAACAGAAATCCAACAGGACTGAAAAGTTTTTGTGGTCAGTGAGAGCAGCTGGCTGCAGCGTTTTAAACACTTGATGCTTGCCAGACCCACTGTACTTCCTTCAGACCAATACTGCAAAGATCTGGAAGACATGAAAAACCTTCCTTGAGAAATAGGAGAAGATTAGAAAGAATAGAGACTTCTGTGTATGGACTTTTGGTAGGTACATCTGTATGCAGCTTCTCACACTTTCAAGGATTGGCAAATATTTGGAGCTGTTTGCTGACAGCCGAACTTGTATAGTACAAAGGACTTCCATGCCAGTTCTGCCTGTGGCTAAGTGGTCTTCTCTGACTGTCCATTTGTCTTTGCATTTGTCATGGTATCTCTTGAGACATGCAGATTCTGCTTGGAAGTTTTGCTGGTGTTTCAGTGAGACTTATTGATGCCTTGTATAGGTTGTCTGGAGAAGTGCTGCAGTCTTCCTAAGACTGCACAGAAGTGCAGCTACACAGCATCCAAGGGTGACTGTTCAGACAGGAAGGTGCATCTTTGCAACAGTCCTCTGCTGCAAGTGACCATATAGGTCAGACCTCTTAGCCCTGCTCTGTTCTTCCTAAAGTCTTTCTGGTGCACAGAGTCTGTTGAGGGACATCTCCTATGCCTTTGAACCTGAGAAACTGGAGGTGATTTGTGGTGTCCGAACAACAGCCCTAACGCTTTTTCTTTTTTTGCTTTGCATCAATGCTACTTTGACTCAAGTTTTTTCAGGCTTCACGTCATTGGACAAGAACTGCTGCCAGCCCCTCTGCTTTGAAGCAGAGGAGAAACACCTCCAAAATTTCCCTACTCAGTGCCAGAATAGGGAGGAAATCTGCCATGATGCATGACCTGATCCTGCTTTGAGGGAATCACTTAGAGCTGTTCCTGTTTTGACAGAGCTCATTTAACTCTCCCTGACTGCTGTAATCTCTTAAGAGTGCAATTCAGGTTGTTAATGAGAGTACCTTCATAAAGAATTTCCATATGCAAATTCCCAGTCTGAACTTTACTGCAACAGAGTCTGTGGTGTTGGAATATATTTCTCTGCACCCACAATTGTCGTCTTTTATTCTCTGTGCACCATACTTTCTGCTACCTGCTCTGAGCTGCTTTCCTCTGGAAGTTGTGAGCGTGAGTCTAATTTCACCCTTCAGTAAGCAGGGAATTCAGAAAATTTAGGAGTGCTCGGATCAACACCAGACGTTAGCATTTGTGATGGCTCTTGAAGTTAAAGCTGGTTTTGTGTCTACTACACCCGTCATTTTCTCTGAATGGGAACCTGAAACCTCTCCGAAGCTGCCTGCCTGCAGGCAGCAGCAGGCTCTGTTTGGTGTGCCAGAGGGAGGCTGGGTGTAGCTTATCGAGGGACACACACATGTGTGTACACATTCACTAGACTGTTTCCTGGAGCCCTGGCCTTGTTCTGTCTTGTCTCTGGGCTCTTTAAAGCATGGGTCATTAGGACTGCTCACCCTGGGATTTGTTCATCCTACATCTTTCTCTGTTTCAGATGATGTCTCCCTTACAATGTTTGATCCTGATCCAGTAGAAAATATTCCACTAACATGATTTGAAGAGGGAAATATATTTTTCCCATCCCCAGTCTGCTGAAGTTAGTGGTAGCATGCTGCTTTGTACATTATGACCCAATCAAATTTTCTTTCATTGGCACCAGCTGCAGCACTTTATGCCTAAACCCAGGATTCAGATTAAAAGACCTATGCATCCAAGTCAAGAGCAGGAAAAGACCTAAAGCCATCGGGCAGCTTCAGGTCGAGTCTGCATCTTTCTCCTGCTTTGCTAAGCTGTCAAAGACAATTATCTTGAGAAAGTCTTTTTAGTATCTCTACATCTTGTTACTTGGTGGGTCCTGCTCTCTGTCATTCTGGCACCTCATGAAGAGTCAAAAGTGGGAGCAGGAAATGACATGATGAGTCAAACAACAGAAATTCAATGTCATCTGGTCCAAGAAAAACTAGATTGGTTTAAATGAAGCTTGGAGAGGGCATAGCATACATGGAAGTGTGCTATTTACTCTCTGCTGATTTTGGTTGCGGGAAACGAAACCAGAAAAACAGATGTGAGTTTATGAAGTGACATAAGGGTGGAAAATAGCAACACAAAGACACCAGTGGGATAGAGGACTATTTAAAATGGCTCTTGGCTATAGAATGGAGCATAGTGAAATTAAATATCAAGTAAATATCTGTAAGATCTGCTTAAGTGTGGAACTGCCTCAAGAAAGAAACTGGGAGAGCCTTTGCTTGAGCCACTCAACTAGCCTGAACAAGGTGCCGGGAGAGAGACACTACAGTGAACAACTCTACAACTGCCATAGGGCTACAATGATCTAATAGTTCTTTCCCATCTTTAATCTCTGTGATCCTACAGTTAATCATCGCATATTAATTGTGAAATCTCTGCTCAGACCATTTGTTAAGCCTCTCTCTATCCAGTGAAATTTTAAACTCTCTAGAAAAGGACAAACATAGGAGTTTTAATCCAAAATTACACCCACCACTGGGCTTGAAGACATGATTTTGCAGGCACAAATTTGGATCCAGGTTCAAACTTTGTGTGTCTACAATGGGCAGATCTGAAGCACAACTTCCTTGTTTCAGCCCTGTGCCACTGTAGGAGCTGCTGCCAAGAAACATAGATAGTGAATCAGAGATGGGTTCTTTTCCAGAGTAGGGAGAGTGACTAGCAATTGCAAAGAGATTTGGACCTTTGAATGCAAGGGTTGGAATGGAAGCTGATTTTTCCTTATGCCGTTTTTCCCTTGCATCCTCCCCCACAATTTCTTTACCACTGCAGAGGATGGGACTTAGGTGTCATGAAGACAGAAGTTACCAGAGGAAAGTCCAGACCATTTGGAGCTACAGGAAATCCTACCTCTGATTTGTTACCAGGAAAGCATTGAGGGGGCAGGGGTAGCTGTTAACCAGAAATTTGGTTTTGTCACTCTGAAAGATGATTATGGATCTTTTAGCAACCCCCTACATAGGCTTGCACAACAATTACTTATGCAATTACTTATGCATCACCCTGCTGATTGTAGACTTTTCAAATGTCGCAGAAATAAGTTTGAAGTTTGGGCTGGTGTGTTCCCCAGCAATGAACTGTCACTTGAGCTGCAGTCTGTTGCTCTTCCTCAGCTGAGGAGCAGGTGTGAAGGAAAGCAAGTATAGCGCTGGTGTTCCCACTCCCAGTCAAAGGCTTGTTGCTAGATCTTGCCTGAATATTGGAGAATACAGTGGTGGCAAAAGGGCTACCAATGGAGAGGGAGGAGAAATGTGCTGTAACTGGCTCATGATTTGAACCATATTTCTCTGAAATTTGCTGCCTTCCTTCTTTGACTCCAGTCACGGACAAGTAAGACTTCATTAGAGTTTCCATTTCCCTCCTTTATTTCATCACCAGTTTCACACCATTTGTCCTTTGGTCAAATGGTCTTCTCCCTGATAGTACTTTTCCATACAAATAGTCTGGTCCTTTTGCAGCTATAGTAGGTTCTTAACTTCAACTTTCTAAATGTTTTTTTCCCTTTTTCTTGCCACATTACCAGAGGGTCCTAACAAACAAAAAGAGTAATTCTGACTTCCCTTGCAAACTTTTTGTCCTGTGTTTACTACACACAGCATAGATTAAAAAAGCCAAGTTTTTTGCATAACAGTTGATACTTTCTGCTTTCTGCAATGGGCATGTCAGGATACAGTTCAAGAATGTATGAATGTCTTGTTGATTTTTTGCATCTTGGTTATGAACATTAGTAACTGGAGTAGTTCCTGGGTATGAATAGATGAGCTTCTCATGGGATTTTTCACTGTCTCAAGCATGGGAAGCAGGTGAAGCTGGAGGAACTGGAAGTAAGCACTCTGAGTTCAGATGGTCACCTAGAAACTTCATGATCTCAAACATGCTAGTGGATTTGACATGAGTTCATTTTCTCCCCAGTGTTGCTTTTTGGGTGTAAAGGTAAGGCTGAGAGGAGCTGAGGCAGCTGTGTCTTGAGAGATAAGGCAACACTGGTAATACTGTCTACCCTCCTCAGTCCCTGAGTCATTGCTAGTGGCTCCAGGAAGAAGCAGCAGTCAGTTATCCTTGGACTGTGCCAGGAAAGGTACTGCATATCATTCTGCAGATCATCTGATAAAAGACTAGAAAGCAGCTCTGCAAAAAAAAGGAGCTTTGCATTACCCAGCCTTAATGACAGCCCAGAACACCTACTGGGGAGGTCAGACGACCCATAAAAACCCCCACAATTCAGTTATGCCTGGGAATAGAGTAAACTGAGATCAGCAATAAAGCAGCTTTTAAACAAGTTGGGAGGATGCTGGAACATGCCAGGGTATTTTACTAGTAGTGCCTTTTGGGGCTATGTTATGGCAAGTTACATTTTGCATGGGCTATGGCCAGAGATGATCTTCCTTTTGCATTTCTTCTTTTTCCATTAATAAATTTTCTGCTGCATGCAGCCACAGAGCAGTTTATGTGCTTGCCTGGTATTCTTAAGCAGTGGAATTGGAAGTCAGGCTAAAGGAGTCCTAGGTAGAAAGGGCAAAGGAGTGTGTTAACATAGTGGTGCTTCATCTGCCAACAGATACGCTGGTTAGGAAAAGTTGTGAGCTAAAACCCACCAAGTATTTTGTACTTCCTTAGTGGCCCCCAAAAGGGATGCCTTTATACTATCTTTCCAATTATGATTGGTCTTACTGATCCTTGAATGCTTCATGAAATAGCCTATCTTACTTAAGAATGCTGTCTCTGGGTTGGAGGCAGGGATAGCCTTCGCCTTATACATAACTGACTTCCAAACCCACAGATTCAACCACATGGTGAGTGCCTGTTGAAGTAGGGCTCTGTGTCCAGGGTAATCCTCAGATAATGGCCCAATTCATCAGGAAGCATCAGGAGCATCATGTCAGGACTACAGTGTTGGAGCAACTCTGTTCTCTTCCTGTCCTCATGCTCTCTTCTGTCTCTCCTCTGGTTGGTCCAGTTTATGATCACAGTGGGTTGACTGTGGCCAGCTGCCACATCCCTTCCCCACTCTCCCCCTGACATCCTCTCACTCCCCCTCAAGTCAGGGGGAGGAAATAAGGTGAGGCAAAGCTCATGGGTCAAGATAAAGATAGGGCTATCAGTTAGTGTTACAGGCAGAGCAGACTCGACTTGGAGACGATCAATTTGTCATCTATTAAAACAGGTTGGATAGTGACAGAAAAAAAAAAAAACAGACAAAAGAATACTTTCCCTCCCTCTTCTTCTTCAGGTGCAACTTCATTACCAACTTATCTACGTCTCCTCCTCTCCCCCACCGGACAGTGCAGGCGATGGGAAATGGAGGTTGTGGTCAGTCCGTAACAGCTCCTCTGTGACACTCCTTCCTCCTCATGCTGTTTCCCTGCTCCAGGGTGGGTCCTCTCTGTGACCTGCAGTCCTGCATGGGTGTTTCCACAGAGGAATCTCTGTTTTGGCAGCTGCATCACCTCCTTCTCAGATCTGGGTGTCTGCAGGACATCTTACAGTTTTCCTCACATACTTTCCTTTAAGTGCAACCCCCCCCTGCCAGCACCTTGCCATCGACACCTAGTGTGAAGACTTCTACTATTATGATCAGAAAGTCCCTTCTGAGGCACTGAAGTCCAGTTGTGGCTCTCTGTAACCCTGTGGTAACGTGTTTGTGGATGCCTGGGGGTGTCTGCTGCTGTCTCCAATGGGTGCTGACAAAGGAGCTGTGGTCGGAGACACCAAGCATGGTATGTGTGTGTGCGCCAGCCAGCCTTGTAGCAGAGGCAGCCAGAGGTGAGGTCACAAAGTGTCTAGGGAGGAGGCAGAGGGATGTTTGAGGGGACCTTTGTTACCTTCTTGCTTGGCAGGGGTCAGAAATCTTCTTCCCTCTGAAGTCACAACTTGCTACCATGTCAGTCTGTCTGGTACTCGCTGCTGGTCAAGTGTTGCCCACACTGTTGCATTCCAGGGAGGGTGACACTTGGTGGGGATATCTTAGAGCTGAGAGAAAGGAGAGGAGGGTGTTTTTGACCCCTGGATTGAAAAGATAGCAACAAGAGAGCTCTTGAACAGGAGGAATATTTCAGGGAAAGGCAGGCAGAAGGCATGTGTGGCTGGAGGAAGGCTGGGACTGAGGATTTTTGGATTTCCTGAAACTGTGGGATGTGGGAAGTACTGTGGGTGACAGACTTTGATAGAGGCGAAGGAACGATGCCGCACACAGTAGGCACCGGCCCAGGAGGAGTGTCGGTCACCCTGCTGTGGGAAGGGGCCCTCCCTGGCTCTGGGCAGCCACAGGCCTCAACTACCAGGGCCAGCAAAACTGGCACGAAGGACTGGTTCCACCATTCCCACCCAACAGGACCCAGACGGTCTCCTGGCCCTGCTTTGCAGCCCAGGACAGCCTGGCCGCAGAGCCGGGGGGCTCCCACTCTCCTGCCAGAGTTTGTGTGCACACCTGGGCAGTGGTGATTTCCTAGCTGCAGGAGATGAAAGCACCAACTAACTGTTCACCAGCGTGTCTTCTGGCTGTGTTTTATGTAAGAAACACAGAACTTTAGGTTTCTTCCTTTCTAATCAGGGATTCATCAAGACAGCTGCAGCTGAGCATGGTTTAAAGTAACATGCTAACATGGGCTGATGTTGAAGTTTTGCAGATGGTTGCATTTTGTAACAGATACCGACACAAACAAAACTCCTAGATCCAAATACCTCCCAGCTTTTAGATCTGGATCCTGTATGTTCAGAATACTTCTACTTAATCATTAGTAAACGAAGATATTAAAAATGGCATCAAAGTGTGGCCATGAGCTAGAGATTTTGTCGGTGTGGTTTAACCTTTGCAGTTTCAGAGCCAAAGCTTTGCATAAAGGAGAAATTCTAGGGTAAATGTAAATAACACACACGTCTGGAGGATTAGCTGTCTCTTGTCCAGAAATGCCACACCTTATAATTAAAGAAGAGGCTGTTAGTATGTGACACAGGAATGCACAGGGTGTGGACCATCTCAGATTTACAGGCTATCGAGTTTATGAAAGAGACTAAATGCTGTTTAGTGTTACAAAGGTGGTAAAACCTTTGTTCAGCATTGCCCCAAAAACCTGGCAAGCCTCTGATGGGAAAACACTTTGCAAGTAAGATCTTGCTAAGAAAGCATCTGTAGGAAAAATTCAGTAGGGAAACTCCAGCAGCTTCTGGCTGCTTTTCTTCATGCACTGCAACACGGTAATGATGTATAGGCTGAATGTCAATGTGTGTGTGCAAGTTGCCTACTGTGAACTGGAAAGTTTGACTGAATATTTTAATTTAACTTTACAAGTATCCATTAAAATAAAAGTATGCGAGTGAACTTTAGTGCCAAAATAAGTGCAAGAAAAGCATTTCAGTATGTGAAAAGCAGTATCTGTGATGAAGATCTGAATGTAAGCACAGGGCTGAGGAAATAATTTTGGTCGTGTCCTTTCCAGCGAGTTGCTATACTTCAAGATATTTATAGCTTTGTAGAATAATGAATATTAACACTTGTCATGTCACATCCAAAGTGTCATGTTAAAAAAGGGATTTGAACTCCAGAGATTAATGCACTGAAAATTATGACAACACTTGGCTCTATAAAAACAAGTCTTTGAGTTAACCATAAAAGGCTCAAAATGGAAAGCTTTTTTTGGTTGTTGGTTTGGTTTGGGCTTTCTCTCCCCACACAGACCACCATGGTGATTCTGTGCTTCCCACAATTGTGTCCACATCTCTGATGTGGTAAGGCTGCCTCCAAGACTCTTCTGCAGGCCAGTTGTAACATCTGTCACAGAATCTAATGAGTTTTATGGTGCATTTGGTACTCATGAATGGGCTAGAAAAGGGAATCAAATGCATTAACAGGGTACCAGGAAATAATGAGAGACCTACTCTTGCACAGCTGTGTTCACTAGGAGTTTGCAGCAAGTCTCCTGCAATGAAGGCAAACTGAAGAGACTTGATTGCCTGACTTTTCTGCCTGGTGGATATGCTGTCTTTTTCTTTCTTGCGTGGGCAAGAGTTTCACTTTTCTGAAAGAATCACAGAAATCCCCTTCTTTCAAGGCAATTAGACTTTTAATGGGACAAAGAAACATAGCTATGGTGCTCTGAGTGAAGGGGGAAGGAGCTGATTCAGATATCTAGAGACTGGAGGGCACCATTAAAATTCAAAGCTTGACCTCCAGTTGGACGGTGTTTCCCTTCCATGCCAGGACTGGATTTGATGCTGTCATTACAGACACACCATTGTGAGGCCAGACTTTGCCCAGCTGCTACACGGGCACAAAGAGCTGAGAAAGCTGCAGGGAGCCTCTTAGTTGTGTGTTCCTGGACAGCGGCCAACCTACCATCAGAAGTTGCTCTTTCCTTGAAAAGCACAGGATTTGTTCCATCTCCCAGCAATACCACGACTTAAAGGTGTTTCAAGAGAGTTGGGAAGGGTAGTTCCAGTGTTCTGGTTTGTGGGACAGTGTATTTGAGGTGATCTGAAAAGGGAAATCTGCAGTGACAGAGAAGATAAACAATGCGTGATTGGGAGGGTGTGAAAAACCATCTCTCATGGACAAGCTGTAAGGCATGATAGAGCTTTTAATGAATAAGCTGTCATCAAATGTCTAGTAATCTTTAGCAGTGTGTTTCAGAATGCCTTTGATTTTTACACTCATTTGCAAAAAACTCCTAAAACTCATCTATAAAATGGCCTGCCTCTGACCAGCACCATTCTTTGTGCGTGTAAGTTTGTAGCAAATACACTCTAATTCTTATGTAAAAATTCCATGGGAAAATCCAGGAATGACTGCATAACTGATTTGGTATGGCACTGGGCTTTAATTGTTTTCAGATTGCAGTTTGCAAGGCCAAGAAACCAGAACCCTAAGTAATGTTTCATTTCTATCCCTTTGCAAACTGAGTCTCTGTGGAATGCACAACTGTAGGACTCAGCCCTGTGTACAGAAAAGCACTTCCAGCGTCCTGCAGCTGTCTGCTCAGTAGCTTCCATATGGCAAATTACTTGTTATTGGACCAGACTGCTCATGCTTTTGCAATTCTGTTGCAGTTGGCAAGGCAATCACAGCTCGATCTGGCCCATTGGGTCAAATAAACTTTCTGTGTACTCAAATGGGGGTTTCAAGTTGAATAATGTTGCTGGAATAATTTCCATTCCTTGCTGTGGCTGGTGCAGTCCCACCTTCCAGAGCACTTTAAAAGATTATGGGTTTGGTAAAAGGTTAAGGGTTTTGTGCTACCTGAGTGCTGGGCTAGGGTGGAAACTCTTGAAGAATCCTGGCACTGAAGATGCATTTATTGGTCCAATGCAATAAACTGGTGGTCTTGGTGAGGCAAAGGACCAGATAATTATAGAAACAGAATCTTCTTCCAGAAACTGTTCTGCCTGTCAAGGCTGAAATATTTTGGCAGGGGCAACTTCCTCAGTGTCTCTCAAGCTCTGTATTTTTTGTGGCTTAAGAGAACACTGGATTCACTCAGGGTTTTGAGCCACCTAACTCCGTTCTGTTTTCTATTTATAATATTTTCCATGTTGATTTTTTGGTGAGACTTTGTGCGTATTTCTGAAATGAAGACCAAAATTTGAATTTAGACTCTGCAATCAAGTGTTGTCAGTGCTGGTGTCTGCACAGCCTGGCCCCATACTCACTTGGTTTCATGATGATGGCACTAGGATACGAGGAGGATATGTTTTGTGATGGTGCTGAGTGATGGCTGGAAATTGTTTCTTACATTCAGAACGTCATTATGAGATATTTTTTATCTAAGTATGCTGGCTTCAGGGGAGTCGCACTTACCTGGTTCAGACAAGGCCCAACCTAACAAATTCAAGCTCATGAAAGTCCACCTGAGAATACCTTAAGCTTTGAAGATCCTGCTTATTCATTCAAAAACTTTGCAATAAATCAAAGTTTTGTCCATTTAGAAAAGCTGAATTTGTCCTGAAGTTTTAACATAGGTGCTGTAATTACAGAAGAGTTCAAGCAAGACATTAGGGCAATGGATAGACAAGGCAGAAATTCAGTGATCTTATCCAAAATTCAGTCTGCTTTTGAAATGCAGGTAGTGGGCAAACATAAAGAAGAACATTTGTTCCTTTGACTACCTTGTTTTGGTTTGCAATTTGCAAATTATATTTGTAGCTCAGCTAATTTGGAAATGGCAGGAAACTCCGGTCTAGATGTGAAGAGACACTTGCCATCTGCAGTCTAGCAAGACATGCCAATTGTATGTTTAGGACACGGCAGTCTAGGCAACAGTGGTATTATCTGACCCTAATATATCTATTTCTCAGTTTATGGTGTTGTAAGCATGTCAACAGAGCAACTCTCAAACATGGCACATTTTGAAACAAGTAAATTATAGCACTGATCCAGTGCCTGATTTTGTTTTTCTGACCTCCTTAATTAAAAAAGTGTCTAAAAATGGAAATGCTGTTTAGCTTAACAAACACCGAACTGGCTTTTTTTTTTTTCCCTCCCAACATCTGTGTCCAGCAAGGAAGAAAAATCCTGTTTTGACTGGCCTTCCTCCACCAGTTGGGTTTTTAATTTTTTTTTTATTTCTTGTGTAAAGCAAAGTAAGTTACATAAACATTCCACCTCTTTCCATAAATTGGCTGCAGTTTCTGAACAATAGAGTTACTGTGAAGAGAAAAAAACCACAGACACACCCCACAACTGTTGGTCACACAGCCAAAGAGAACTAAAGATGCATTCTTTGAAAGTACCAAAAAGGAAATCCATGGTCTTAAGGCAAGACCTTTTATGTTATGTTTGGAAATGTTTCTCATTTCTCTCTTTCTTCCCCCACCCCCACTTCTTTAGCTTTCCTCATTCAACATGTTTGAGGGAGTGAAATGACTCTAGACAGAACTTTATTCTTTGTCAAGATGTGTTGATAGTATTTGTCAGTACTTACTAACCTGAGATGGGATAGTGAAAGAAAACTGAAAAGTGGGATTTTAGAAAGAGGAAAGAAAACATGTTACTAATAATGCCTTTGAGGCTTCCTCAATATAAAAAAAAATACTTCACTTGCAAAAAGAGAGAGGCCAAGACAGAAATCTCTGTTTTAAGCTGATAGTTCTCAGTTGTAAAAGTAATAATTCTCTTCAGAGAACAAAAACCCTATAGAAACAATTGTTTGCATCTCTGAAGTATCTCAACATGCTTTCCAAGTGGGAATTCACCCCCATCATAGCCTGTGTTCCCCAGCTGGGCAAGCCAACTCACTGGGAGGTTAGATGGCCCTGTCGGAGTCACGCTACAGCAATAAATACACCCTGAATTACTTTCCTCTGCTCTATCCACCAGCCTGTACAGCCTTCTAAACACAGAATACCAAGTGGTTTGGCACTGTCTGTTGATACATATTCCCTCTTGAGGCACTGGGATTACCATCTCAATGAAGGCAAAGTTGCTGCTGATCTTACTGGGAGTTAAGCAAGCATAAAGTCAGCAGAATCCTGCAGGAACCAGGAACGCACAACAAAGTGATGCCTATAAATCAGCGACAAGGTGTCTGCTCGCCTCCTGCTTACTGATATGTGCTGTGGATGCAGCGGCAGCCCTGCACGCAGCTATAAAACCCAGCTGCTCTCCAGCAGCCGCCCTGCTCTCCTGAGGGCAGCCAGGAATCCCTGCAGCATTCCAGCCCTGCCACTGCAGCCCTCCCCTGCGGAGGCACTTCTCCTTGCACCCCATTTCTTGCTCCAGAGCATGCCAGAAGCAACATTCAATTAATGTGCGAGGACTGTGCATGTGTTTCTCAGTCTCTGTATGTTATGGAACGTGCCTTGTTCAGAAAAGCAGCAGAAGCGAACAAATGCTGTACCATGGAAGGGAGAAAACAATTAAAATAGTTGTTTTTCTGCCAGGCTACTGGAGCATTTTGACAGGATTGGACCCCTTAAAATACACAGTATATATAAACTGCTTCCAGGCCTCCAGTTTAAGACAGAACACAAATGAAGGAGGAGAAAAATGAAGACTTATAATCCCTTGCATGCTATTAAACCCAGACATATACAGAAGCTAACTCGTTTTAGACCCTGCAGCAACTGGTAGGTGCAGTATGCAGCATGTAGGCTGAAAAAGGTTAATTTTTCCCTTTTGCATGCCAAATAATTTCTCTGCTCCACCCTTAGTGTCCAATTTTCCAATCCCTGAGTCAGTGTCTGAAGTCAAAACAACCAGCTGGGCCTCCCTGAACCTTTCACTGTGGGAAATCTCAGCTCAAAACGGCTGTATTGTTTCTCTGTAATCTTATCTTCACTGTTTAATATCCTCAGCAATTCACAGAATTTTCAGGATTGTGTTTTGGCCCTATGGGAAATGCCGACCTAGATGGTGTAAAGTTTTTTCCTGTTATGTTAGGAGAGAAAATATTACAAAAAAGTAAACTATCCATTTACTATATCTGTTTATATAATTTACCTACCACTTCGAGCAGAAAGCTGCAGGATTGTTCGGCATACACATTTTTTTCAGAATAATTCCTTAAACAGAATGTGATAACCTGCTAAGATGAAAGAGATTGCACTGGAAATATACCATGTTATATGTTATAGTAACATCTACTAATGAAGAATAATTTGTCCCAAGATTTTCAAACTGTTTTGCAAAATTACTCATGGGCAAAACATGCAGTATCTATTAATGTCCAAAGATCCTTATGGGGGGGTGGAGTGGGAAAGAAAAGGAAAGATTTTCTAAGATTAAGATTACAGGAGCACAGGAAGAATCTGAGAACAAGAAGACACATATTAATTTTGGAGATGTTGTGTTGCAGCAACACTTCAAAAATTTTAATGCATATTGAGATACAGTAAATCAAGGCCATATTTGAAAAAAAGACACAGAAGGATCTCCAAATGTAAGGAAATTGAAAGTGTGGCACTTCAGTATGAGTAGTGTGTTAAATTTTGAAGGCTTGGAGGCAAGATCTGCAAGTATTTGCTATGTGTCAGGCATACCAGGGTGAGTCCCACTGAAGAGCCAATTTTAGTTGCGCAAGTCCCATGGGGGCACTTGTAGGAGCAGGTGTCAAAGCGGGTCTTGTGGGCTGACCTCATCTTTGGCAAGGAAAACTTGTGGAGAATCCAGTTAGCAGAATTTTATTCTCAGTTGTGAGTGGAAGGCCAGAAATCCTCTCTTTGGTGGTGACATTTTACTATCAGGCCAATATTGTGACAAAGTCTTGGCAGTTAGTTGCACAGTGAGGACCTGTTCATGTACCTGTTGTACAAATTGCTTACATGTACTTAGGATGGCAGTGGTCAGGCTGGCTGGGAAGCAAAACCAAGACTTTCCACAGATGGAGGGTTGGGGCTGTGCAAAGACCTTACAGTTTGGTTGCTCTAAGCTATCTGATTTCCTCATTAAGAACTTGATGTTGATGCAGTATCTGTGATTATTAGCTTATGATGATGATGTAGGAAAATTATGTACTGGAGCAACTCTGAAAATCTCTGGAGCTTCTCAGTCATTACCAATGGGTGAGCACGGTTGGAGGGTAAGTCTTAAAGCAGACAGCTGCAGCTTTCTGCTGCTTGACCTTGATCCCCGATCTATTTCCAGCCTGTTTCCATCCCGTTTCATAGTCTTACTCCTGTATATGGTCTTCTTTCAGTGGTAAGCACTTTTTGTCTATGGGACATGCACACATACTGTACAACTTGCATTTAACAGTACACACTTCTAATATAGCCTTGGGAATGAGAACCAAGGTTTAGGCTATAAGTATAATGCATGTACTTGTGTATGTAATTTCAGTTCCTGCTGTTAAACGTGTTTGTGAAAGATTTGGTCCTTCCCTTTAGGGTTTTTCCTCCTTTAGGGAAAGGGACCCATTCTAGAAAACAGAGGTATCAGGATACATCCAGTTCAAGTTTTCACTATGACTTAGCATATATGAAAAATCACCACTGACTATAATTCAATGTTTGTACAGCTCTCTTCCCCATTGCTTGTGAGGCGATCCCTCCTCAACAGCCACACATTCAAAAGATCTATTGTGTTACAATTGCATAAAAAAGGAATGTCGCAGTTGTGACTGCAGCAAATTATACTAAAAGATCTGTTGCTGATCTTTACAAAGAATTTCAAATCCTTTCCACAGCTATTTGCTTTGACGTTATCCGTGGCACTGTCCTTGGGCACCACGTGAAGAAAATGTAGGTGCCATACAGGCGATACTTGGGCTTTTGGCTTTCTTAGGAGCAGTCTGCCAGGCTGATCACAGCAATTGTGCAACTGAGAATTCAAACGGATTAGACATGTGTTTTTAAGTGAAATTGGAAATGAGGAGATCAGTGAAGACAGATGCTGCATTATGCATAAAAATCTGCAACTTCGTTAGACTTGAGTCTCACATGACAATAGGTCATTATAGTGATCTTAATAGAGGAGAACTTTCCCTTCTGTCAACTTTTCCTATTTTTCTTGGTCTTTGTATTCCAATAACCCTGAGCCTTTTACTGTCCAAATCTGACTAGGTCTCAGGCCTCAATTCGTACAAGGCCTTGTATTCATAACAAGGCTTTATCAACTAGTGTAATCCTTAAATCAAAGTATCTCACCATAAAAATTAAAGCAACACGTAAACCCTTGAAACTTGTCTTCTAGCACAACTGACACAAAGTGATAGCTCAAGGGCATGTTCCATCCTGGAGATATGTATGATGACACTACTGAAATCGTGTGATCACACTACTGAAAGATATACTTGAGATCATGGCTTCCAGTCAAAGCAGATTTGTGTTTGTACTGTTTTACAGCTCCTCATTTCTTAAAAGCCCTTTAAAAAACAACCCACCTTTGCTAGTGCGAAGTTGCAGCCTGGTAGAGAAATATTCACCTAGGCACAGGAAAGTATCCCCATTTTTTAAAAAACTGCTCTATGTGTGATAGGCTGTGGGCCAGTCTTGATGCTCTTGATACCAAAGATGCAAGAGATGTACTCCTGAGTGATTCAGAAGCACTGTTTTTAAGCTAAATTACGCACAAATGGCCTTACGTAGTTCATGATTCCACTAAATCTTTATTCCATTTCCTTGTTAATCGCACCTGGCAAGTTTGTAATGCCCTCAGCTGTACTGTAATTTGCTTGTATTCCTTGCTGGTTTTTTTTTTTTTCTCACAGGTATGTTATTTTCACTCTATAATGTTTAAAATGTTACTTGTTTAACTTTATCCAGAAATGTCAGTTCTTTCTACTTGAAGTGCTCAGTCATGCACTTCCACTGTTTTTCCTCAGACCAAAACATAAGCTTTGTAAACCTTACTACCTTCTACAACAACAAAAACATGTATTTTCCAGTAAAACATCTCAGGTGCCAAGCACAACTCAACTGGCAGTCTGAGGAAACTGTCTCCTGAAAAGGTTGATGAATATGTGCAAACATGAGCTGTTTTTCTAAAGGCGCTTGCCAGACCCCTTTTGACACACCAAGCTTAGAAAAATATTTGGCATCTAGCCCTTCTTCCAGAGTTTCTCCATTTGTAGGCAGTGGAAAATGCCTTCTTTTCATGTATTCAGATCTTCTGGGTCAATGCATAAGCAAGGTCTTCTATCTTTAGTTCAGCAATGGCTGGCAAACACACCCACTCTTTTAGCTTTTACTCATGGTACCATTTTTTTATTTAGTTGGACCATCTGAGTTCCACACACTCCCTTAAAAGGATATTTCCTAGGCCAGGAGCTGTAGGATGTATGAATTCTTTTGGTTTTCTTCTTTTCTTGGAAGGAAGTGTGTTCCCCTGCATCTCCAACTTGTCACGCCTCCTGTGACAAGGAACTTACAGCATTCCATGAAAGAGATTACGTGTATATACTTCTTCACAAAAAGCCACATGCTATGTACTGTGAGCAGGTTCAAAGACTGGAAATTCGGATTTCTGAAAGCCAAGCAGATTTGAAGACTCATGGAGATAAGGGAAGAAATGAACTAAGGTTACTTTTCATGTCACTAAGCTATCTCGGCAATCTGACTGCATTCATCGTTATGTCTGGCTTGCAGGTCTTCCTGTAGGCTTCCTGACTAATTTCATCAGTTACCTGTTATACACAACATCCCACTGTGTGAGCTTTCCCTGTATCTTGAAGTGTAAATTTATTAAGTAAGCATGGTAAAAATTCTTAAGCATGTATGTCTCCAGTAAGCTGGTGAGTAGGTCAATAGAGCAAGCCAAGCCTACATAAAGCCTTCTCCAACTGTGCTTTCCAGGCGTATCTGCCACCCAGTTCTGAGCTATAACAGAATGTCATTTGGTTTTACAATTCTTTCATGAAAAACCAATTATTGTCTCTGTTAGAAGCTGTTGACCCAGCATGTAGATTCTCAGGTTTGACTGACCCAAATAATATTTGTGACATTTTGCTCATTCCAGCTCCTGTTACTCACATTTAAGTCAATACAGAAATTATGATGAAAACCCCCACAAGTTTATTTCTGCAGAAGCCAGAGTGCAACATCAATAGTATTTTATTGCTAAAATCTCTATGCAAAGCAACACCTTTCTAGCAACTCATCACTTTTTACCCCCCATAATATCCTTATGCTGGCAAAAACAGGTGACCAAGACACGAAAAGAAAAAATTTTGGGGTTAATTCCAAAGAACAATTTCTTAAACAAGCCATTTGTAACTCGAACTGTTTGATAGTTATTGTAAATCATATATGTTCATATATCTCACATGCACTGTGGGCAAAGTGATTCCATTTCCTCAATGTCAGTTAGTTTATAGTTATAGATCTTGAATATTAACAACATCTGTGGGGTCAAGTGATCCTGCAAATATTTAATAAAAATCCTTGATGTTGTAACTGTCCAGCTGCTACATAAATACCAAGGTCCAAAGGCTTTTCTGCATCATTACCTAATTAACAAAACCAAGGACTTTTTTCTGTACAGAAGGTAAATCTTGATATGTATTCATATCTACTAATAAGGTTCCCTTGTCAATTAGGCTTTAAAGGATGCTTTTGTGTTGTTGTTGTTGGATTGCTGAAACTGCCCAGAGTCTTCAAATGCTTGAGACAGGATGAAGGCCAGGTCTGCTGACATACGTTTTTCCTCCACCAGAGCGAGTTACCACACCGGCAGGTAGCAACATACTCTAATGTAGGGAAATCCTGGATTCAAATTTGTTCCATGAACCTAATTTCTGGGTAATTAGGGTAATAAGCAACAGAAATAATTACTCCGATGATCCATGACTGCTGTGTGCCCTGACTGATAGTAAATTCATAGAAAGTGGGGTGCTTTGGGTTTTTTTCCCCCTTTAACTTGTGGCTCAATGAAATGCATAGTGTCCTCCTGAAAGGTCTCTTCATAACTGTATAGAGCCATAAGCAATCATGAGATAGGTTCTTCCTTCCTGATTTATACCCTCTTATAGTTTCTGGCAGCTGTTTGTCTAATTTGTTCCTAAAAACCTACAGAGATGGAAATTGCACAGAAGCTTTATTTCTTTAGAAACTGCCTGCTCTTGATGCTCTGAAACAGATTTGTCTCTTCAATTTTTTCAGTCTCCAGACATAGCAGGACACTGGTGATTCATCTTAAAGTATGTAGATAATACGTGCTTTTCAGGGAAGAACGTATTTGGATGAACAATCTGTAAAACTGATGTTTCTTCCTTTTTCAATTAGACTGTTTGGCAAAAAAGAGATATTAACTTTGCTTTCCTGTTAAAAAAACTGTTCAGGAACTCCATGGGAACTGGTCCCACCCAGCTTGTGGTGACCAGCTGGTTGCCAACAACTCTCAATTCTCCATGGGACAGCTTATTTTCCACATCATTGCAACTGTCCTCCCTTGTGTGCTTGTGCTGTCTTGGACACAGGTTGCAGCCAAACTGTGCTTTGTCCCTCTCATGTGCCTGGGCTGAGTGCCCATGAGCCCTGCCTGGCTGTGGGACCAGCCATACCTCTCTTAGAGATGTGTAGACCTTGGATAGGTGTGGACAGAATAGTTCATCCAGACAAAAAAATTCATTGCGGTTCCTAATGGAATCATAAAATAGAGCATAACAGAAAAAGCAGCAGAAATAAAGCGAAGCTCCACATGCCTGCCATTTTGATAGTAACAAACAGGGACTGCCTGTTTCACACAGCTCGTTTGGAATCTCATCTGTGTTTCTCATCTGTTTCCCATAGTAGTTCCCTGTTAACTACCAGATCCTTAAAAAGAAAGTAACTTTTGTCCCCCTGTTTCAGTTTCAAAGGCCTTTGTGGTACCCTTATTGTGGAAACGTGGGGTTTTGGCTTGAAAGTCAAAACTAAAAAAAAACCCCAAACAACCCCTTCCCTTCCCCCCCAACCAGACCAAACCAACAAAACCAAAGAAAACTCCCCAAACAAATGAACAAACAAAAAACCCAATTAAAAAAACCACAAACACTTTTCCAGAAATTAAACCACCACAACTAAAGGATGTCTGGAATTCTTCTGTATGATCCTGATACATGATCAGGTGGAAAGGGATCTGGGAGTGCTGGCTGATAGAAAACTTAACATGAGGCAGCAGTGTGCCCAGGTGACCAGAAAAGCCAATGGTATCCTGGCCTGCATCAGGAATAGTGTTGTCAGTAGGACTCGGGAAGTTATTCTCCCCCTGTACTCGGCACTGGTTAGACCTCACCTTTAATACTGTATCCTGTTCTGGGCTCCTCAGTTTAAGAGGGATGTTGAGATCCTTGAGCGTGTCCAGAGAAGGGTGATGAGGATGGTGAAGAGGCTGAGACATAAGCCCTATGAGGAGCGACTGAGAGAGCTGGGGTTGTTCAGTCTGGAGAAGAGGAGGCTGAGGGGAGACCTTATCGCTCTCTACAACTACCTGAAAGGGAGGTGTAGCCAGCTGGGGGTCGATCTCTACTTTCCAGCTACAAGTGATAGAACGAGGGGACAAAGTCTTAAACTGCGTCAGGGGAGATTTAGACTGGACATTAGGAGGAACTTTTTCACAGAGAGGGTGATCTCTCAGTGGAATGGGCTGCCCAAGGAGGTGGTGGAGTCACCATCCCTAGAGGTGTTTAAGAAAAGGTTGGATGATGTACTTGGTGGCATGACTTAGACATTAAGGTAGTGTGTTATAGGTAGGATGGTGTGTTGGTAGCAGGATGACAACAGGTTAGGTAACAGGTGATCGGTTGGACTTGATGATCTCTATGATCTTTTCCAACCTTACTGATTCTGTGATTCTGTGATTTTTATATGGCCATATTTCAAACTATTTTCTTTTAATAAGCTCACTTCTTTGTATATGAAAGGGAGACCAAACACTCTCAATAGGCTAAAATTCATTTACATATTTTGTTACAAATGGCTAAAGTAAAATTCAAGTCCCTACAAAATACCATTTTCCCTGGAGATTTCTTTCATTGACAGCTAAATAAGTAATAGAACAAACAAGTGCTCCAAATAAGGTTGCTTGGGGATTCTCTCCACATGCAATGTGAAATACAATGAGTTTGGGAATTCTGTGTTAATTCCTCTCAGAATAAGCACAATAAAACTGTGGGCCACTTATCACAGCAGGAATTTCCCATAGTGCAAATACAGCAGTAGTGCCGTTTAAGAGTTGGACTCGATGATCCATGTGGGTCCCTTCCAACTTGATCTCCCAGACAAACTGAAAGCCACAGGAGAGAGTACTGTAGTTAGTGGGCAATACGTGGCCTCCCTTGCCCCCTACAGTGACTTCATGGGGAAAGTCCAGTGTGAAAGTTCCCAGCGGCACCTGGAAGAGTCAGCCTCAGCACCACAAAGATGGGGCAGTTGTTGCAGCTTGATGCAAGGGGTGGTCCACAGAGATGTGTGTCAGCATCTCCCACAACAGGCAGCCTGCCATCGCCCAGTACTTGAAGACTATGGTAGAGGGAGTGGGGCCGCACTGGGCTTCTTGGAGGAAAAGAGATGTTTGGTGCAAAATGGAGAGAATCTATGCTAAGAGAGTGTCTCCTGTGAAAATGGGTAGTGTAATGAGAGAGGAGGGAGTTGCTTTTACTGAACAAGCAGCTGGGAAAATGATGTAATGGAGAATAAATCCAAACCAGAAGCCTGCCCTGCTAACTTTGATCCTCCTCAGAGGATCTCTGCAGACCCAAGCACTGAAGAGCCTTGTGTAAATGTAAGAGTAAATGAAGAGCCATTTCTATTTTTCTGGTGATCTGGAGATTGTACAGTATTTGCATGGAGAGAAAATCCCTAAAAACTTTTATGTTGCCTGTGTTTGTTTAATTTTGTTTTTCCCAGCAGGGTTACAGTTTCCATTGCCATGTGCCACATTTAGTGGTTGTGATCTATGGCAGTTGTACAGATTCATTCCAGCAGAGTTTTATTCTAATAACAGATGATGCTTTAGCTTAATGGACATGTTTGAAATCCTAGAAGTACTTTCCTCCCTGTATCTTAAGTTGATTTTGCCACACATATGAGCATCCTGTGTGTCCTGGCATGCGTATGCTTCTCCTGTCTCTTCATGATGATATGCTACACTGGCATGTTCTGGTAATAGACTGGAGTGCTAAACTCACTTTTTTTTTTTTCTTCACCCCTTTCTTAGGAAGAACAACATTCCATTAGTAAAGATGTTGAGCTGTTTCTTTACCTCTGTTGGTCCTTTCAGGCATTTATCTAATAATATAATCAGTTATTGGATGACATTCCCTTAAGTCAGGCTACATGCTTGCCTTTCTAAGTTTAAAGATCGGTCACTGAGTGCAGTCTCTGGTAGGAATCCATCAGTCAGCAAGTTTGTTAAAAGTTATCGGCAATTCAGTTTCCCAACTTTTAATATGCTGCTGTATCATACAAGAAAAGCAAAGCAACAGAGGGAGTGTGTATGTTAGGAAGGATAACAGCATAGCAGAAATCTTCCTCATTTGCAAACAAGTGGAAATTCCTTCGGTTATATTCGGATTACAGTGGATTTGCAACCAGGACATTGGGTTTTACTAAGTCAGTGTATCAAAGCTTTTGCTCCCCATTGTCTGCTGGTTGAGTGACATTTGCCTGCTCTATTTCAGATCAGAAGTTGGAAGCTGGTGTAGGACCTTTCCTACAAAATCTTGTGACAGTGACTGCAAGGCATGGGGTTGAAGGAAGGGGGCTATATGCATGCTCTTTTTGTACTGTGAAGTACAGAGGGGCTCTATGGAGAGACTAGAGAGCTGGGATGCATAGCACATATAGGCAGGATCCCACTCATAACTTCATCCTGCTGTGTCTGGGGATGTACTAATACCATGAGGCCTCATACTAAAGTACAAGCTGTTTATATTTGTGCGGCACAGTACTCTGAGGTACTCACCCAGCATCGTCTCTAAGGTAGCTGGGGCTAGAAAGCATCCATTCTGACTAGAATTTATGGTGAGATCATCATCATTCACTGTAAAAGAAACTCCCTAAATTTTTTTGTTCTCTGGTTCCCAGGACAGAATTGTTCTTTATATCCCATTGCTTAACTCTAGAAAGTTAAACTAATTGAACAATTCAAAATCAAAAGACAAAATTACATTATTGCTAAGCTGTACCTTTAATTTCAGATCTGCTGTGGCAGATTGTGACTGCTCTTTTGTCCAACAGCTTAGATTCAAGAGGCTAAGTAATGGGTATTTGTCAAGGGGAGCAAGGAGCTAGAGGTCAGGGGCATTGATGTCACATTCACTTTGCCTCTGTAAGAGAATTAATTAGGCTTCACACAGGCAGAAAAGTGAAGAGCTGACATGGAGAATGAAATCATAATGAAAGGCAACGAATTTGTACATTTACTCACGTTTGCTGCAAATCTGACTGAGTAAAACACAGGCTGAACCTAAGAGCAGCCAAGGAAGTTAGACCAAAGATTTGTCTATTCCAATGTCTCCTACATAATATGGGCTAATAGCAGAGCACTGGGTAAAACGTTTAAATACCAGACAAGCATTGAGACATTTCTGTCAGTATACCCTCCCAGTTTCTGGCAGTATGCAGCTAGGGGTTTCTTCAGCCAGAGATTGTATCCTCATCTTCACGCTGAAATTTTTCATGGAGTTTCGCAGAACTCAAAGTCACTTCATTCAGAGCGCTGTCTTTGCTCTTGAGCATGGAGCGCAAAAAGACTGTAGAAATACAAATGCTGTCTGCCAAGCGCTGGTATTGATCAATTCTGTGTTGTGGAAATGACTTTCACTTCTTTGGTGTTACTCATGACTCTCTTCTACGGTGTTATTCATGATTCCTATGGATGTAAGAAGACAATTGGGCCTTTTTAGTGTATTGCTTAACAGACAATGCACATGCATGCTGTAAAACCTTTAGATTTAGCGTATGTTTTTCTTAATCAGAAGCGACTAACCTCCACCTGTTAGCCATATTTTTGTCTCAGAAACTAAATTAAAATTAAAGGGTCCTGAAAAGGTCCATATGAAGTCTGTAATTGGTGTGAAATGAGGGTGAAGTGCACTTAGCATCACTTCCTAAATGGCAGCTTCCTGTACTTCTCCTTAAAAAGTTTTCTGTGGAAACAAAAATCTGCAATGGAAACTTTTTTGCAAGTAACCAGAGTACTGGAGGTGCATGTACAAGGCTGCTTACCAGAAGTATATCTGCTTAGTTCACTTGTTCTTTCTAAAAAGAAGGGCACTAACCAGTTTTGATGGACTCACCAAATAATTCCATCAAGCCAAGTACGAAGAGAAGGAACATTTTATATTTCTTAATTATGCAAACCTTCCTTTTGCCCCCATGTTATACATAATTCTGCATGTGCCCAGAAAGAAAAAATCAGATAATCCTGCATGTGTCCCAGAGCCCCCATCATCCTGATATGGGTCTTTTCCAGTTCAGTCTACAGGTGACTCTTAGGGTATGACTTGTACACTGCACATTATTATGGCACAGGAATGTATTGTGGTTGTACCCTTGCCTGGTTCCCAGGATTTCCTTTTAAATCAGATTGCATGATCGAACTCCGTTAAAAATCCTCAGCCTCTGTATTAGCATAAGGTCTGTTCAGGTTTGAAATATATTTTGGTCCTTTGTAGAAAAGCAGAATTCTGAGAAGAAATGTAATGCTGTGATCTAATGATTTAGACTAGCTATTTTACTAAATCATAAAAATCTGGCAATATTCTCTCTTTGGTAATCCTTTCTTGGAAAAACTAAATTTAATAAATCTCAGTAGTCATGGATGCAAATCCACCAATTGCAACAGTGTTTATTAACCTTTGCAAAGTGTTAGATTTAATTAGACTTTCATTAATACAACTGCACGTAGATTAGTTGAGTCAGCTCTTTTCCATGTTCGTGCAGAAGTTCCCAGCTCCTTTTAGCCCTGACTGGTTCTTCACACTAAAGGACATACTTGCACTTCAGTCTTCAGTGTGTCATGGCAGTACACTGAGCTGACTCAGACACTGGGATCAGTTGAATTGCAGTGGAGATGAACAGAGGGCTTACCCAACCTCTTGGCATGCTAGTCTGCAGTTTGACTATGTCCAGCATTTGAGCTAGCACATCTAAAGCCAGCTTAACCATCTCTGCACTACCCTACATTTGTAGTGCAGAGGCACAACTTGGCAGTCCAGTGGTGCTTGATCCTTTGCTCATGTGCTTGTTCCATAAAGCTGCTGAGGGAGCAGATTGCACTAAAGGAAACATGAACGTTTTCCTTGTATACTTTTCTTCTTTCCTCCATGTCTTCATACCAAAAGCAGCTGTAGTCTGGCCCACTGGTTTTCTCCAGCTATATTATAAGAGCAATGCAGCTCTGGAAACATGACTACAACATTTAGGAAGTCTTGCTAGTTTCAGTATTATGGTGGATATGTATCTTTCCAAATAAAGGGGATGTGGAGTGAGAATCAGAAAAATATCTGATGTTACACCAAACTGAAGTATTCAAACCTTAAGTCGCATTGACGTATTTGTTATGTACATTTAGCTATCAAATTGTTTATGGTGCCTTTTCAGGATAATTTTTTTCCATTAGTAGTACTGTCTGAAATTGTAGAAATACCTTTTCAGAGTTTAAAATACTGGCTGGACCCCTATGCCAATGCACCCTAATAGCTACAAATTAGCATTTCCACAATGGTTTATTTAATTCTGTATAATGTATTAAGGGCTCCCAAAATTGATAAAGTATTTTAAATAATTTTTGTTCCATTATTCCTTTAATTTGCTCAAAACAAAAGACTCCAGTGCCTTGAGAGACTTTGTCTTCATACTGAAAATCTTTATGTTTGCATGTTGGAGACGGTGTGTAAATCTACACAGTTCCAGGATGTAAGTTCAAAAATGTCCAGAAATTTCTCACCACAGTTTGTCACAAGTCAACCCTGTGAGTGTGTACAAGCAGTGCAGATCCCTATGGGCCATTCAGCCTCCCTAAATCATCTTCACACGCTGTGAAACACTCCAATAGACTTTCATAGCTCCTTTCTTATAGGCTTGTTGGTATTTGGAATATAATTTTTCAGACGCTATGTTAGAAAAAACTCCATTAGGAGAATATTGTATTTCTGAAATAGGTTACCCAGAGAGATGTTAAAACTTGCTCACTTGAAACTTTTCAAGACTTGGCCAAACAAAGCCATATCTTGGCTGAAATACTGTCTTCCTTTCCACTGATTTTTTCTATTTTCCTACACAAAATACTCTGCTTTTCCCTTGATGTATATATATCAGATTTTTTTGTATTTCATATAGTTTAAGGCCAGACTTGATCAGTGCAATAATTTAGCCTAATCATCTTCATTACACAGACTGCAGAACTTTACCCGGATTTACTGGTGAAAGCTGTCTTGTGATCAACTGACCATGTACACTGTAAGGAAGCAATTCAGTCTTGCTTTAAGGATTTCAGGTTGAGGTGGATGCCCCAGTGATGTGGAGGATTGACCTAATAATTAACGTTACAGATGTTAATTTGCAGTTTATTGCCTGATTTTTTTTCAGTTTCAACTTTTGTGCATTGATTTCTCCAGTATCTGGTAAAATTTTCCTCTGCAATGTTTGCAATCCAAGTTAAGACATTATTTATTACGTTCAATCCTTTAATGCTTCATAATAAGAATCTTCATTATTTTGCCCTATGATTTTAAGGTGGGTACAGCATCCAGGGCTCTGTTATGATCTGTGTTGATACAGGCCTGCAGAAGGATAGTTAAGGGATATTGTTTGTGTGAATTCTTGAAAAAGCATATGGCATATACATATATATATACACACATATATATATATGTACATGTATGTATGTATTTTAAACAGCCGTGGCCCCAGCAGTGACTTTAGGACACATCCTTTGGATAAAGACCATCAGCTTAGTCCATTTCCTAGTACTCACATTGAGCAAGGTTAAAGTGTACTCCTCAGCTATAGACATTCTCTTTGTAAACAAAAGAATTCTTCATACCAGAGAACATGACTCTTGTTTAGGTGTGAAATCACTTGCTGCCCTTTCAGGTGCTACCAGTGAGATAAGAAGTGCAGTTTGTGGAGAAAAATCTTCAGAAAGCTATTACTGAATATACTGATTATAGATCAGTAAGAGTATGCAGTAAATGTAACAGGAGAGAAAGCCTTTCAGAGTGATAAACTGATTTTTTTCAATCCATGTTCTCTCAACCAGCTCAAAGTGAGGATCTCTTGCATGACCTTTCTTAATCTGAACAAAAATGTATGTAAGCAAAATTCCTGGTTCCAATCATATTGCCAAACATGACTATTATAAGGACTACCATAGCCATATCTGAAAACTGGTCAGCTGCACGGTAAATTCATCCCCAGATTTCTAAAATTAGACTTAGGTTTGTTGAGGTTATTGTCTCATATGTTTGTTCACCTAACACTTAAGATACAGTGCAGGACAAATCTAAGGCTACAATACTGGAACCTTCCAAGATCCCATGAGCCACAACAAACAATTTGAGAAGAATCAGCTGCGCTGTGACAAATGCTGTAATGCTGGGGGAGGGTAAGGACAAATCCACACATGGTTGTGATACCTTGGTTGGCGGTGGGAGTTACACACTAGTGTTCAGTGTTGTGTTGCTGTACCATGATGAAATAATGAAAGCTCAGTGTAGTGCCTCTGATTAGTTTTTTTGTTGGTTAAGTGTACTGTCATCTGATATCCTGATGGAGACATTTTTTCAGTGAAGGGGGTGAGCCCTATGAAACCTCAAAGCACTTTCTTTCCATTGTGGGTAGCTCAGTTAAGCTCTCATTAAAGTCAGCTTTTTCTAATTTTGTCATTCACCATCAGATATTTGCTTTTGCTCCAAAGAAAATATTAGCTGTAGATGTTTGTCTGTGTTAATGGTGTGGGTTGTTTCGTTGCTTGTTGTTGTTTGGTTATCCTTTTCTACTGTCAGGTATCAGTTAAATATTTTATACTTTCTTGTCTATAAAACAGATTGAAACAGATTGCTAATCATCAGACTAATGCTCTTGAATTCAGGATTTAATTGAGGTTTACGAGTGAAAAATACGTCTATTTAGATACATTGGAAGTAACGTTCTTATTGCAACTTTCGTTTACATACAATGATCTATAAACTATATAAATCTTCTGACACTGATGACAAAGTTAGTTGAAGGAAATTCACATCAATATTAATTCTTAGTCCACCAGAACGTGCTTCTCTTTTCCTGGAAAAAAGCCTTTTCAAGCCCATTGCTCAAAACGTATGAAGTGATGAACTGCAGATAGCAAACTGAGCATTTGTTTGAGTCCATGCTTATTACAGCAGTGTTCTGGAAAGTGTTTGTACTTAGGCTTTTAATAAACTCCCTCTAGAGATCAATTACCATGATTTGTCTACTTACTACAGATAAGAGGTTTGGGGTGGGGGTTGTTGTTGAAGTGTTTTGTTAAACTGGAAGAGTCTGGAATGCTTTTATTCAAGCAGAATAAAAAGAGAATGGGAAGCAAAACACTACCTCTAACGAAAAATAATAATTGAAATAGTAAAAGAACTCTTCAACTTTATCAGTTTTTGTAGGACAATTTTGCGTGTGTGTTTTAGACTTGTTCACAGGTAACCCTGAATGTGGGTCAGCAGGAGAAGATGTGGAAGAAGGAGGATAAGCATTGAGCAGTTAATACTCTTGACAACGTTTTATCACTACAAGGTTTCAGTATAATCAAAACCAGTTTAGCATTTGAGGAAAAGCACCATGAAATGGAGTAATGGAATTAGCTTTTATGTTTTTCCAGGAACCTAAACCACATTTCCTGTCACAACTGTATATTATTAATGCAAGGCATCTGCTAAGTTGGAGATGCCCTAAAATGTGGACAAATATACGTCTGGTTCAAATATTTATTTTTTTTCCTTACATTTGTGGTGAAAAGCTAAAGCAAGATGTTGTCTTAACTCATCATAAAAAAGAGTACGATTTGGAATACTGTGAGTTTTCAGCATGGTTTCACAGACAGATAATATAATTCTGTTAATTTAGCATCCAGAACTGTTACTGCCTGCATTTTTATGTCTTGCTTCCTTTTCATTTTGTATTCTGTGGTTGCAGCAATTAGTTTCCAGTCACAGAGGGAAATGAGCAGCTCTCTTAAAACTCCCTCCCTTTCCCAGCTCCCCATCATTTGGAACTGGATGTAGAAAGTTGTCTGTTTTCTCATTTTGGGGGGTGTAGTAGCGGTGTGACATGTAATCTTTTCTCATGTTGTAGCCAGCTTCCAGAGGCATAAGGCAAAGGGCATAAAGCCTGCTAATGAAACAGGATCATCTCAGGAACATAATGTCCAGAATATAGTTTCCCAGGGGACTAATGCCCTATCCAGATATTTTTCCACATTAATACCTACTCTGAACAAAATCTATTACTGCATTTCCTTGTAGATTGCTTCAACATGTACCAAGAATGACTGAGGCTACTTTGACAGCCGGACAAGCCTGAAAGCCTGGCACTGAGTCCTGGACTGTGAATCAGCATAACAAGACTCAGAAATTCCTGTGTATTTTCCCCAGCTCTTTCCCAAAGGCCTGTATGAAGGGCTCTGGATAGTGTCACATGTGTCTATGCGCTGCTTGTGTCATGTTAGTCTCATCAGTATGCAGAATAGTGAGAGAGTGTATCTGAATTCCCACTTGATTACATTAAATGATTTACCAGAGGCATCACAGGCCAGCATAAACTTCATCCAAACGTAGTTGTAAACCAAGATAATCCGAGAGATTGGAGATCATGGAGATCAGTTCCTTTGCAGAGCTAGTCAGCTGGTTTTCCAGCCCTCATCAATTTGGTTTTTGCTCATGCCAACCACATCTTCCTCTCATGCCCATGGTGCCAATGATGCTTGACCACCATAGCCTTGGTCGTTGCTCTGTTCCTTCTGAACAGCTCCACCAATTTACACCTGTTGTGACATGAAAAAGATTCCCTCACGAATTTAAAGGATTTACTCTTAATTAAAAATGAAAACATAAAAAAACAGAGTGTGAGGAGCCCCTATTCTACTCTTTTCATTATTGAACTTCAACTTTTTTTCATCCTTGGTTTGTTGTGACCTCTTGGGTATGTTATGCCTAATTTAGTGATTCCAAGATTAAAACGACAAATGTGTTAGCTAGTTCATGTCTAGTGCCGTGAAGGTTTATACCAACAGAGCATCTTAATTTGTGTGTGCTTAAAACCCTTTTGCAGACTAATAAAGTGATATTTCACATTGAAGGGAGTAACTTGCCCCTCCAGCTGTACAGCTGGCTTGAGCCCTGAATATTTTGGCTGTAAAATAACAACGATATCCAGAACCCAGTAGTGAAAGGAGGATTTTTATAACCTATTTTTCAGAAGCAGATTGGAGAATGTGAAAGCCAAACTGGCTGTTTAAAGATTTGTACGTTTACCAGGATAAGGATTTTGCCATTAGAACTAATTAATAATTTCCTTGGTTGGTGAACCAAACTGAAATCCTGTTGATCCAGTTCAGATTGTGTAAAAAGAAAATATTGTCTGGAATTTACTCTCCAATGGGACTAATTATTTCTATATTTCACCCATCACATTATAATCCTCTTCAGAGAAAAGAAAGAAGAAATGTTCTCATTAAATTCTGAAACAGGCATTTTTTTCTGACAAGTTGCTCTTTCTTTGAAGAGGCTAATATCCAATGATGGAAATTGTAAAGAATAAATAAAAAAGCTTTGTACAGAATGACTTACTTAAAATTATGCTGTCAAAGAGCTTTTCATAATAATTAAAAAAAAAGCACAATGTTTGTGATGAAAACACTATTGAAAGTGCAACCTGCTTACTCACCTGGTGGTATTTTCATGTTCTTACTTAATGAACACTCTGTGTTTTGTTATTGTAAGGCTGCCTGGGAGAGCTGAGCTGGTTGCATTGATTCTTTCCTCAAAGACAGAAGTCTCAGTTGAGCAAATCAGTTCTATTCAGCAATGAAATAAAAAAAATAAACTTAAGCATGCTCTCAAAGTTCCATTAATTTGAATGATTTTCTATCCTGGAGACTAAAGGGTCCCTAGTAGCCACACATGCTTTTGCTCTCATTGTTTGCAGTAGGACCAGATGTTTTGGGTACTCTGTGTGTGTGTCGGGGTGAAACTGGATGGGAATGCTCCCCTTAGTAGCTGTGTACACACAGTTCTAACTTCCCTGTGAGAGCAGTGTGTTGTTGATATCCACAGGAGAATGGACTGCTTGGGTGAACATGAATCACCTCTTACAGAGGACAGAGATCAATTGAACACCTTCAAAATCAAATTGTTCCGGCACTGTGCCAATTCAAATGTGAACTCCCTTAAGAAGGCAGACATGGTCAAATGAGGTGTGTGTGGACCATTATGAACCCGGACTTTTTCTCTCAAAGGGTAATTTCATCATTCCTGCAAGCCCATCATGAAAGTGTGCCTGATGAAATGTACTTCTTTGCTGCCATGTGAAGAAATACCATTTCCTTAGTTGTTCCTACTTGAACACGTGGAAAAAACTCCCCTCTCATAACTAGGGAAAACTTATCTTACCTGGGAAGTAAATAATCTGGAGAAGTGTAGTCTGAAGTAGGGAGTAGCTATGTACTTCTCTAGGCCTACTTGCCTGCCAAAGTGTTACTGATTGGCAGAAGTGTTCCAGAGGAGTTCATATACAATTTTGGTGGTACTGTGCTTGTAGGCTTATACCAGTAATATGAGGGCAGCTGTAAGATCAAAGGTGATTGTACCAGTTTGACTGAAGTCCCCTGAACAACATGTCAAAGTTTTAAATGTAATTCCCTGCCCTACTGCCACTGGCTCCTGCTATCTGTTCTCTCTCAGCTGCAGGACTTCTCAGTAGCTCATTCCACTCCCAGCCTTACAGTTTGTCTCTGTGGGTCCCAGGTCTGGATCCATAAATTGCTGCTGTGTCTTCTGTGAGTTGTTCAGTATTATAGCTAGTGTTATCCATCAAAACTGGAACTGCTGCTTTTCCCTTTCATCTACATCCTTTTTCAGTCTGGCTTACTTTTCATGTTATTTTCTAATACTGCTATTATCTTGTGTAAGTAAGGTATTGGAGCCTTTGGCATATTGAGATCATGTGGTTCAGACACTTGACTCACTACATGGGCAATACATCCTGCCAGCCAGCTCCTAAAACCATGTCAGAAAAGCACTGCATTGTCCTGGGAGAGTGGCATTATCCTGTCCTAATATTTAAAACCGTACCACACCTACTCTGTGCTGTTAAAAAAATTGCTGCTGGTCATACCCACAAAGAAGTATGTGTCCCACAGCTAAGTCCACATGATTTTTTTTTTTTTCCACACAAGTTCAGACATGGTTTTCAAGTATGATGAATGGAAAACAATGTCCTGTTTGTGTAGGTGTGTGCACTGTCAAGGAGGCAGGGTTTAAGCGACTGCAGATTTTTGAATGGGAATCAGTAAAGGTCATTTGGAAATGAACAGCATTTGCTTCTGCACTGTTTGTTGGGAGGACACTAGGAAAAGGCATTAAACAAGATTTTTGTTGGTTTCTTCCACATAAAAAGCAATATCAAGAATGAAACTGGTAACAGAGTAGGAAATTATCAAAATTTTGCTATGTGCACTTAAGCTGCTTTTAACAATTATGTTTCTTTTTTTTTTTCTACTCAGTGCCTCAAAAATTGACTAGTTCTAATGAAAAAGAAAAGATGCTGATGTTATACAGTAGTGGAAAACAAACCAATTTGTTGAAAATTACTGTTGAAAAGTATTCTTCACTAATAGGTCACATTTATTCTCTTGAAACATTGTGCAATTTTTTAAACTCTTCTGAGGCTGTAGTGAATGTTTTTCATCTTTAGAATAATGTTTTGAGGAATCACAGATAGCAGACATCTCAGAAGGGGAATGTAAGTACCTTCCTGAAGCAGTTTTTTACTATAATATCATGCTTCTCTTCCTATTTTCTCACCTCTTTAGAAAATACAAAAAAATAAAATTACTTGCTTTCAAGCTGTAATAACAATTTCTTCATTTATGCCCTTTAAAAAGGTATATATCATACTTACAGTTGTTTCATCTGCCTTTTTTCTGTTGATTTCCCCCATTTCAGAAAATGGACATAAATGAGAGTAGCTATTGATGTGAAGAATACTGATGCATTATTTTAACATATTTATTCCATGTAAACATTCATTAGTTAAAATGGATTGCTTTTCTCAAAGCACTTCCCAGCACATTCTCAAAACACAGTTACCCAAATAGGCTACTCCAGGAGCAAGCATTGCCCAAGCATCAATAACCTGGTAGTTGAAAGCTTGTTGACTTTCTTACCAGAGTCATTCTCCCAGCTTCTCTCAGTTTGGGAAAGCAAACGTGCCTTGCAGCATGCCCTGGGGGATGATAAAGTCAGATGATTATTGACAATAGTTCTCAGAGGGGAAGCATAAAGATTGTTCTGAGCAAAAGATGAAACCTGAAACTGCCAGTCCTGCCTCTGACGGTGGTTCTTTCCAAGGTTTGGGGTAAACCCCTTGATCTCTTCACTTTGGTTTCTTTTTCTGTATAATGCTGATAATACTGCTTGTTTTGTTGAGTAATTTCACAAGATGTTGGAAAAAATAATGCTTGGAAAATACCTTAATGATAAAAAGTGCATTTTAATTGTGAGATTTAATACAAATAGCTCATAAGAATGGTGTTCTGCACTCTGTTATAAAGTAATCAGGACAGATTAAATGCTTAAGTTATAACATAGGACATACAACTGTGTTTTTAGAGCAATTCACAATAACATTTCCTTAGGAAAATCTATAGAAAGTGGAAACCAGAAATGTCTCCACTGCTTCCTTGTGGTGAGAACAAATGGTGAAGAGAGACATTGTTCAGAATATAACACTCAAAATGTCTACAGAGTGTTTCAGTTGAAAGCAAACTGACAACTCAGTGAAGAGCAGTACTGGGCATGCAGTCACCTCTGATTGTAGGTCATCTGGAGTTCTGTAGTTCAGTGCCTTTCTGCTGTGTGCCACAACAGCCATAGATCAGCTGGCAGCAAGTCTGAAGCAGAACAAAGCAGACCATGTGAGTAGCAAAACATGGCATTGAAAGAATTAGTTTTCTCAAAGACTGAAATTTAAAACAAAAATCAGTTTCAATGGAATGAACAACCTCGTTTTTTTAGCCTTATTCTTTACACATGGGCTGCAACTCTGAGTGATGAGGCTAGTTGAGCCAGGTCTGTTATCTGACTCTCACTGTAGAAACTCCCTTCTGAAGAAAAGGCTATGAACAGCCATGGGAATGATGGGCTTAATTCCAGAGAAGGACTGGCATCTGAAACAGAAACTGGGTCAACTGCGGGTACTAACTGAACACTGTTCAACAATTCAACAACTTAATGCTAAAATGCTCTAATATTTTTCTGTTTGACTCAAAAATATCTTCAGGCACCTGGAGCTCTGCTTTATTTCTTGTCAGACTCCTTGTATCCCAGGGGTTGCTGGGAAAACTTGCAGGGTTACTCTGAGTTCAGTGATGGTCCCTCTGTGCTCCCTGAAGGCTGTGAGGAATATGCTTTACCTGGCAGCCAGAGCAAGTCCTACTTTCCACACCCTCAAGGCAGCCAGCACCACTTTCTATTTAAAATACAAATGGTTAGGTCCCTTTGGCAAAAACAAAAGCTCAGAGCAAACTTCTGTATATGAATATAGCAGATCCTGGATTCTCTTCAGCCTGAGAGTTTCCACCTCTCTCCATAACACAAGCAAGCTCAAGAAAAACAAGGAAAAAGAGTTCTCTACTTTTCCGTGGCAAGGTAAAAAAAGAATGCAGGATACTGAGCTGAAAAAGGAGAAAAAAGTGGAAGTGTGATGCTCTACCTCATTTCTGGGACACTCATAAGGGAAAGGATTGCTCTGGGTTTTGGTCTTCCATACAGTCTTCGGGTGTTTTGGTTTGGGTTTTTTTTTGCACTCAGTCTCAATTTACTCAACTGTGTAAACCACTGTCCAGAAATGATGACTCTCAATTGTCTCCTCCAGGCAGCCCAGAGCGTGATCTATCTTGGAGGGCTTGCATTGTTTGGATAGGTTGGTCCTTTCTCGGTTCATTTGCCATGACAAAGTACTGTTTTAAAGAGGAAAATTTTATTCTTGTTTTCCACTAGAAAGCTATCAACTTGGAACAAATAAGACAAGAAGATGATGGCAGTACATGGTGGATGTGAGGTTTGAAACCTGTGTTGAATGACGACATTGTGCGCTGGAACCATCATCTTGTCCTGAGGCAGCAATTTGAAGTGTTTGCAAATCATGTTGCAGTTACAAGCCAGAGTTGGCAATGACCCACTTTTTTATTGTGTACAATGTTACTCAGTTGATTTGTACTAATTGTGGAGCAAAATTTTGTCATTTCAAATAGCTGTAAATGTTTATGAGTTAAATGCAATTTTTGCTAATATTTAACACCATTATATCAGGAGATTTTCCTCAAAGTGTGAGATATTGCTGGCATTTTGCATAGGCACCAAGAGACCTTTTGAATTATTTTTTCCATTGAAAGGCATAATCTCAAAAATAATCTAAAAAGTGCATAAAATATGACAGAGCCCTTATTATAATTTTTATACATCCAGAGCCTGTTACATAAACACAGAAACAAAAGAGAAGGTATCTGCATCCTGAAGTCCATTCTTTTATGACTTGAAAGCCCCTCCTGTAGTACTACTGTCTCTTCACAGAAAGGCAAAGCATACAATGGAGACAAATTAGGGAGAAGTCAATGCAGAAAGCAAGGAAGTTTCTCTGAGAAAACATAAAAATAATTTGTTTTCTGGAATGTCCTTAGAGGAAGGCTCCTCCTGACCAGTAGTATAACGCTGCCTTACTTCTGAAGGTGTCATCCATGTACTCAGGCAGGAAACCAGCTATAAGCTTTTTATTTACAACACAATGTGGAGGCAGGTGCAGACCTAAGTGCAAAGGGAATGTGACCCTGCAGCCCAAAGGCCACAAAGGCACCAGATAGTGAAAGAGCATGCACAACTGTGGCCACAAATAAAATTGAATCGACCTGAGTATTCAGTGACTTTTTACTATCTGTGCTGTGGTAGAGCTTAGGAGGAACAATTGGCAACTAAGGAATCATTGACTAGGCCCCACACACTCATGGAACAAAAAGACAGTCCCTGAAGTGAGGGAAGCCTGAATAATAAGGGAAATATTGGAATTTCTGGTGAAATTAAGATGTAGAAAAATCCATTCATAAAAGATATCAGAATCTATCCAATTCACGTAGAAATGTTTGTAAGAAATAATGTTTCTACCAGAAGGTTGACATAAACCACAGATGTCTCTATCTTCCTGGTTGTTCTCAGGAAGGAGTTCCTGAGTTCTCTGCTGGTTCTGACTGAATAGCTGGCTTATCAACTGGACTGTATTGGCTTACTTGTGAATACTCAGATTCACTGAGTCCTCCTAGTTTCACAGACCTTAAAAAGACAAAAGAAAAATATTCTGCCAAACAGAAATAATCAACCTGGAATATATTTCCACTCTTTCACAAGGATATTGTAAAGAATAGAAAGTAAGGATTAAATCAGTAAAATACATGTGATTGTGGTAGCTGAAATGATCTTTTACTGGCTGTTCGTGTCGTGAAGCAACATGAAGAGATGCAGAGTTCAGAAAATCTGCTCAGTAGGCAGTGAGAGAGGCCATTCTGTCTGAATAGTTTTTGTCAATGATCATATTGTAACCTAATTTTTCCGCCCTATATTTATTCCATTCACTGAGCTGGTTAAAAAGTCAGTGTTTTCAGGAGTATAGCTATGGATGAAATACAGATGTGCACATACATGTTGGAAATTTGCATCTGATTTACAACCTCAGTATAAATAAATTTAAAACCTTTTGGATCACTGACATTTTGTCAGCTATTTTCCCTGTTGGAGGTCAGGTGGGAGTTTTGCCATAATTTGTAACAATGTAAATTATAATACAGTAAACTGCCTATGATCTGCCTTTTTTTTTGGAATGTCATTCCACTATTACTTAAACATTGTAAGAAAAGTAATACCTGAAGCAGGGATTTTTTTGAAGATCTCCTTCTCTCATGTTTGGACTGGACCATCAATTCTCCATAGGGGTGACTGAGATAGTGAAATACTGAGGTGCTTGAATACTCCAGTAGTGGATTATCGACTTCTTTGCTAGGAATTATGGGAAGTGTCACTGTGATGACTAAGTTATGTAGGGAGTTGACTTCCCATCCCCTTAACTCCCACAATTTCATACTTAAAGCTAGGCAGCTTCTAAGGAGCATTGTGAGAAAAAGAAAAAAATCCCCACCTTTCTGTTTAATAGCTGACTGCTTTGAAACTAAGACTGAAACATGATTAACTAAGACTCAGACACAATCAAGGTAGCACAGTTGAACCTCACCCCAGCTACAGCCATCATGCGTAAGTGGACTCTGCATCCATAGTGAGAGTAAGGCTGTATGACCTCTCTCACAATACTGCTTTCATTGAAGGGAAGAATGGATAATCAGTAAAGAAGTCTGTTAAAAGGCTCTGACCAGGAGCTGTGGTTTGCAGGGCTTTAGTTAAGAAAAGCCAGCAGGGTATTGATGAGGACACCTCTGAGATGTTCAGCATGAATCGAACATTGAGCTGCTTGGTTACAATACTGCAATAATTTACTGCACTTTTTCCAGTTTTCCAGTCTCAGAGCATGGAACAAGTTCTCAAAGATGCAAGGAATTCATTAAGCACACAGGAAAATAGTGCCTTTGCAAGTTGCAAAACTCTCTTTATAAACAGTGTCTACATAAATATGGCTAAAGGTGATGAGGAAAAAATACTTGATGCTCCACAGAAAGCCAGTTTCAGGGTTGGGAGTCAGAGGAGAGAGGAACCTGTAAAGATAGGATGCTCCAATGCTGAACAACTTAGTGTAATATTCGCTTTTCATTATCCATCATATCATCCAAGCCAAACAAGACAAAAAGGGCAAACTTGCACGTTGTCTCCCTGGAGTCCATAACTCTGTGCCTGAGATCTCTGAAGGGAGTGTTCACATTAACTTCAGTTATGTCATATTTAACTTGGCTCTCTTTGTAAATACCACACCTTTTATATTTCTGACTCTCCCCATTTAAATTCTGGTGGTTTGCTACGTGGAGATCCCTTGTCATATTTGTGATTTCTCTGAAATACATGTAGCTTATCCTCCTGTCTGGTGCTGAACTTCTAGTCTGTGAACTCTCAGTAGATGCTGATTGTGTCCTGTCATTTAGATGTTGTATGCAGGGGCATTGCTGCGTGATTTGCAGAGGATGAATGAAAATGAGAGGCTTGAGTCAATGCTGTGAGATCTCATCCTGTGAGGGAAAGCTCTAGGGCACTCGCTGTAATTCCCAGGCAGACTTTATATGTATTAGAAAAAGCAGTGAGAAGCCCTATGCTTTTGGGTGCTTGAGGGCTCCACAGCTGGGTTCACATACTAATTTTCTTAACCCTGTACGAAACAAATGACAGTTCAGAAAAGAGTTTCCTCAAAAACGTGATCTTCAGTTTATTTTCCTAGCTGCAAAATGTCTCAGGAGTCCACCTCATTGCCTTTTACACCCCCCACCCTGCCTTGTCCCCATGGCCATGATGAAGCCCTGGAAATAGCTAGGCACTACACAGCCCTAGTGAGGCTGCAGCCAGAGTGTCATGTCCAGCTCTGGGCTCCTCAACACAGGGGAGACACGGAGCTCCTGCAGCAGGTTCAGCGAAGGGCAACAAAGTTGATTAAGGGACTGGAGCATCGCTTTTATGAGGATAGGCTGAGGAAGCTGGACCTGTTCAGCCTTGAGAAGAGGTGACTGAAATGGGACCTCAGCAATGTCTGTAATCATCTCAAGGGAAGACGTGAAGAGGATGGACCCAGGCTCTTCTTGGTGCTGCCCAGCAATAGGACAAGAGGAAATGGGCAGAAACTGATGCACGAGAAGTTCCACTTGAAGAGGAGGAAGAACCTATTTACAGTGTGGGTAACTGTGCACTGGAACAGATTGTTCAGAGAGGTTGCAGAATCTCCCTCACTGGAGATATTCAAGAACTGACTGCATACAATCCTACAATGTGCTCTAGGATGACCCTGACTGAGCAGGGAAATTGGACCACATGACGCACTGTGGTCCCTACTAATGTTACCCATTCTGTGATTGTCTGATAAAGAGTTTTGCAGAAGCTCATCTCAGAAAAAACTTGGATAGAAAGGCAATAGTAAGGGCCCTTTTAAAAGGCCTCCTGCCATCTCTGTCCTCCTTGATGCTGGAATTGTTTACTTAAGCTTCTGATGATCATTATCTAGAGCTGATCACATAAGAAATGGAGACTTTAATAAAATGGCATTTAAACTTTACAATCAAATCCCAACACTTTCAACTCAGGTGCTATACCAGCTTCAGAAGTGATAGAAGTTGAAAAATCAGATATGAACATCTGTTAGAGACAGACTCTCTGCTAGTAACTATTGAACCAATTTATAACAGGCTAGCACTGCACTCTCCACTGTTCATCAAGACAATGGGAGCACCAGATGCCTTTCTGCTGCCTCCGAGTAGTGATAGAAAGACATGGATCTCTGGTAGGTTGTTACCTCTGCATATTGTAGCAATTTTGGAAGTGAGTAAGAGTGGTTCCAACCTTCAAGCAGAAGTGATGCTTTGAATTTATCCAAGAGAAAGCCCTACCGTCACAAATCATCATTCTGCCCAGGCTGATTGTTTTGCTTGGCTTCAGAGAAGCCTGCCATATGTGTACAAGCATACCACTTTCTTCCCAAAGGGCAGATGCCTTGAAGAGGTTGTCAGGCCTGTATAGCTGCTGGGATGTAGGGCAAGAGATATTTAAAAAAAAACTTTACCTCCTTGCTGACCAAATGAGAAGTTGCCGCTTTTCTAGCGTTTTTGGTCTCGGGTTCCACTGCTGCCTGTCAGTAACTACAGCAGTAATAATTTTTCATTTGTGCCATCTAAAATTGTGATGGCCGTGTCGACGCATGGGTGTTTGTGCCAGTGATGTTCAGCAGCTTATTTTACAGCTACTCTAGCAAAGTCATTCACTGAGACTCTAGTCATGCTTTATTATATAAAGTCCTTTGATTAAAGGTGGGGGAAAAAGTAATCGTCTAATGTGGAAGTCCAGACAATGAGATCTTCCAGATGGGGCCACTGTAAGGAGTTTGACCGTATTCCTGCTACATGGGCTTAGCAGTGACTCTTCTGGAAAGGTAGCTGCACACCTGATTCCAGAACATACATGGGCTTTTGAATGTCACCACATAAAAAGTAACAAAGATGCCCTTTTCAGTATAATCTGATGTAAAAGCTGTAACTTGTTAAACGTCTCCCCTTTTCGAAGCTGCCTTACCACTCCCGCAGGCATGCTGTTGGTGTTATGCAGCCATCTAGAGGGCCTGCTGCCTGAGCCGACTTCACACTGTTGACCAGAAACCACAAAACTGCAGGAAAACAAAACTCTGCTGACCCTTAGTGGCTATAACTCGGCTGCAGTGCTGTGGGAATGTTTCTAGTGCTGTTATGCAGTGTGCTGTCATATTTGGAGGCGGAGGGGAGGTACTGACTAATATGCTGAGGGAAAAAATCTGGGAAGCACTGTCAGTGGAGAAGAGGATCTGGGCATCATAGAGGAGATTTTACAGCTGTTCCACAGAGCAAATGAAATTGCTACATTTAGATTTTACATTTTAGAATTACATGTTAGAAGGGCGAGCTCAGAGGGTGGTGGTGAATGGTGCAACATCGGACTGGCGGCCAGTCACCAGTGGAGTCCCACAGGGGTCAGTGTTGGGCCCAGTACTGTTCAACATCTTTATCGATGACATGGACGAGGGAATTGAATCCATCATCAGCAAGTTTGCAGATTATACTAAGCTAGGGGCAAATGTTGAACAGCCGGAGGGTAGGAAGGCCCTCCAGAGGGACCTTGACAGGCTGGAGAGGTGGGCAGGCTCCAACAGTATGAGGTTTAACAAGACTAAGTGCCGGGTTCTTCACTTTGGCCACAACAACCCCATGCACCGCTATCGGCTGGGGGAGGAGTGGCTCGAGACTAGTGAAGTGGAGAGAGACTTGGGTGTACTGATTGATAGGAAACTCAACATGAGCCAGCAGTGTGCCCAGGTGGCTAAGAAGGCCAATGGCATCCTGGCCTGCATTAGGAACAGTGTGGTCAGTAGGTCCAGGGAGGTTGTCCTTCCCCTGTACACAGCGCTGGTCAGACCTCATCTTGAGTACTGTGTGCAGTTCTGGGCTCCCCAGTTTAAGAGGGATGTTGAGCTGCTTGAGAGGGTCCAGAGAAGGGCAACGAGGATGGTGAATGGACTGGAGGGTAGGCCCTATGAGGAGCGACTACAGGAACTGGGACTGTTCAGTCTGGAAAAGAGGAGGCTCAGAGGGGACCTCATTGCTGTTTACAACTACCTGCGGGGAGGTTGCAGCCAGATGGGTGTGGACCTCTTCTTCCAGGCTGACGACACCAGAACGAGAGGGCACGGCCTCAAGCTACGCCAGGGGAGGTTCAATCTTAACGTTAGGAAGCGTTTTTTCACAGAGAGAGTAATTGCATATTGGAATGGGCTGCCCAGGGAGGTGGTGGAGTCACCATCCCTGGAGGTGTTTAAGAGAAGACTGGATGAGGAGCTTAGTGACATGGTCTAGCCGGGAGGTGTAGGGCTGGATAACGTTGGGCCCCTTCCGGCTCGGAGTGGCCTGCTAGACTGTGAGGGATCTAGGTTGGTGTTATGCTCTGCGATGTGCTCTCGGTCTCCCTACGGGTGTTAGATGGTGAGTTGGACTAGATGATCCTTGTGGGTCCCTTCCAACTCATAATATTCTGTGATTCTGTGATTTAGGGGCTATCACGATTGACACCATAAACTGAACGTGAGACAGTCCCTGGCAACGAGAGAAAGAAAAACTGGAGGCAAAAGGCAAAAATTGTTAAAGACCTTTCTGTGGCTCTGACAGACAGATGTGATTACTGGAGACATCAGGAGATGTATGTCTGGTTCAGATAGGAAGGACAACTCCTTTTACTGATAAGACTGACGCTGCCCCCATGCTGCAATACAGGCTTGGGGCAGAGTACTTGGAAAGTGGCGCAGTAGAAAAAGACCTGGTTGACAGCTGGTTGTCACCCAGCTGAACATGAGCCAGCAGTGTGCCCAGGTGTCCAAGAAGGCAAATGACATCCTGGATTTTGTCAGCAGTAGTGTGACCAGCAGGACGAGAGAAGTGATTTTCTCCCTGTAGTCGGCACTGGAGAGGCTGCACCATGAGTACTGTGTCCAGTTATGGGCCCTTCACTACGAGAAAGGTATTGCGGTGCTGAAGCTGTTGAAGGGTCTGGAGAGTAAGTCATATGAGGAGTGGCTGAGGCAGCTGGGGATGTTTAGTCTGAAAAAGGAGGCTTAGGGGAGACATTTCCCCCAGGGAACAAGAAAGAGGACAAGGAAAATCCACTTTAGTACAGTGGTGAGTGTCCTTGTCTGTCATGTAGGAGATCGATGGTTCAATTCCCACCAGGGAGGCAGTGATGCTGTTTAGGAGTTGGACTCGATGATCCTTGTGGGTCCCTTCCAACTCAGAAGATTCTGTGAAATGGATTCAAGCTGTGACAGTGGAGGTTTAGGTTGGAAATCAGGAAGAATTTTTTCGTGGAAAAGGTGGTTAAGCACTGGAACAGGCTACCTAGGAAGGTCGTGGAGTCACCATCCTTGGAAGTGTTCAAGAAATGACTCTATGTGGCATTTAGTGCTATGGTTTAGTTGATATGCTGGTGTTCAGTCAAAGGTTGTACTTGACCATCTTGGAGGTCTTTTCCAACCTTTATGATTCTATGATTCTTTGTTTCTCTGCCCTTACCTGGCGTATCAGACAGAAACATGGCTTTCAAAGATCTGGAAACAAAAGTTTTAGGATGCAAAGAACACTTCAAGATGATCAGGGGAACTGGAATATTATTTTATAAGAAGTACTGAAAGATATTGCATGGTAACATTCAAAAGAATATGAAATGTTTCCGCCATTAAAAAATTACATCACTGATGTCAACAACAAAGAGGGTTAAGAGACACATGGTGCAAGATCAGATGAGCATAGATTGCCCAATCTTTCTGGGTTGGAAAATCAACGTGTTTTCAACACTGCGAGCAGTGAGGTTTGTTAGCTGTGTCTGCAGTGCCAGGAGACAGGAACCTTTTCTAAAATACAGGTTGTTCCAGGAGGGAATTGTCAGCACCAGCACTTTCAGCACTCCGGTCCTGCTTTGGTGGTGGTGTTCAGGCCTGTTAATTTCCCAGATTCTGTTCTGATAACTCTAAAACCAGTGTCCCTATATCCGTGTTTCTTGTGCTCTGGCAAGGAGGTGGGGGGGAGATGTGAGATGATGTAGGTATGTGTACTCTGTAGGTGTGTACACCCTGTAAGTATGCGCACACTTTTGGTGTGTGTACCCTTTAATTGTGTGCACATCCTGTAGGTATGTACACTGTGTAGATGTCTGTATACCCTGTATGTGGCTACACCTTGTAAGTACGCACACCATGTAGGTGTATGTACACCCTATGTGTGCACCCTGTAGCTGTGTGTACACACTGTAGAAGTGTGTACGTCCTGCAGATGTGTGTATGTCCTCTAGATGTGTGCATATCCTCTAGGTGTGTATACCCCCTTCAGATGTGCGTACCCCCTGTAGCTGTGAACACCCCTTAAATGTGCATACACCCTGTAGGCACGGGTATTACCATCTAGGAGCGTGCACACCCCTTAGATGTAGGTACACCCTGTAGCCGTGTGTGTTACCCCCCAGGTGTGTAGGTACACCCTGTAGCCATGGGTGTTACCCCCCAGGTGTGTAGGTACACCCTGTAGCCAGGGGTGTTACCCCCCAGGTGTGTAGGTACACCCTGTAGCTGTGTGTGTTACCCCCCCGGTGTGTAGGTACACCCTGTAGCCGTGTGTGTTACCCCCCAGGTGTGTAGGTACACCCTGTAGCCGTGTGTGTTACCCCCCAGGTGTGTAGGTACACCCTGTAGCCGTGTGTGTTACCCCCTAGCTGTGCGCACACCCTGCACCTGGCGGGCTGCAGCGCCGCCCTGTGGCCGGGAGCAGGTGCGCAGGCCCGGGGAGCTCCGCCCCGCTCCCGCCCTCCGGAGCTCCGCGGGGCGGCCGCAGCCCATAAAGGGGCCGGGCTGGAGCGGGACTNCTTTCTGTGGCTCTGACAGACAGATGTGATTACTGGAGACATCAGGAGATGTATGTCTGGTTCAGATAGGAAGGACAACTCCTTTTACTGATAAGACTGACGCTGCCCCCATGCTGCAATACAGGCTTGGGGCAGAGTACTTGGAAAGTGGCGCAGTAGAAAAAGACCTGGTTGACAGCTGGTTGTCACCCAGCTGAACATGAGCCAGCAGTGTGCCCAGGTGTCCAAGAAGGCAAATGACATCCTGGATTTTGTCAGCAGTAGTGTGACCAGCAGGACGAGAGAAGTGATTTTCTCCCTGTAGTCGGCACTGGAGAGGCTGCACCATGAGTACTGTGTCCAGTTATGGGCCCTTCACTACGAGAAAGGTATTGCGGTGCTGAAGCTGTTGAAGGGTCTGGAGAGTAAGTCATATGAGGAGTGGCTGAGGCAGCTGGGGATGTTTAGTCTGAAAAAGGAGGCTTAGGGGAGACATTTCCCCCAGGGAACAAGAAAGAGGACAAGGAAAATCCACTTTAGTACAGTGGTGAGTGTCCTTGTCTGTCATGTAGGAGATCGATGGTTCAATTCCCACCAGGGAGGCAGTGATGCTGTTTAGGAGTTGGACTCGATGATCCTTGTGGGTCCCTTCCAACTCAGAAGATTCTGTGAAATGGATTCAAGCTGTGACAGTGGAGGTTTAGGTTGGAAATCAGGAAGAATTTTTTCGTGGAAAAGGTGGTTAAGCACTGGAACAGGCTACCTAGGAAGGTCGTGGAGTCACCATCCTTGGAAGTGTTCAAGAAATGACTCTATGTGGCATTTAGTGCTATGGTTTAGTTGATATGCTGGTGTTCAGTCAAAGGTTGTACTTGACCATCTTGGAGGTCTTTTCCAACCTTTATGATTCTATGATTCTTTGTTTCTCTGCCCTTACCTGGCGTATCAGACAGAAACATGGCTTTCAAAGATCTGGAAACAAAAGTTTTAGGATGCAAAGAACACTTCAAGATGATCAGGGGAACTGGAATATTATTTTATAAGAAGTACTGAAAGATATTGCATGGTAACATTCAAAAGAATATGAAATGTTTCCGCCATTAAAAAATTACATCACTGATGTCAACAACAAAGAGGGTTAAGAGACACATGGTGCAAGATCAGATGAGCATAGATTGCCCAATCTTTCTGGGTTGGAAAATCAACGTGTTTTCAACACTGCGAGCAGTGAGGTTTGTTAGCTGTGTCTGCAGTGCCAGGAGACAGGAACCTTTTCTAAAATACAGGTTGTTCCAGGAGGGAATTGTCAGCACCAGCACTTTCAGCACTCCGGTCCTGCTTTGGTGGTGGTGTTCAGGCCTGTTAATTTCCCAGATTCTGTTCTGATAACTCTAAAACCAGTGTCCCTACATCCGTGTTTCTTGTGCTCTGGCAAGGAGGTGGGGGGGAGATGTGAGATGATGTAGGTATGTGTACTCTGTAGGTGTGTACACCCTGTAAGTATGCGCACACTTTTGGTGTGTGTACCCTTTAATTGTGTGCACATCCTGTAGGTATGTACACTGTGTAGATGTCTGTATACCCTGTATGTGGCTACACCTTGTAAGTACGCACACCATGTAGGTGTATGTACACCCTATGTGTGCACCCTGTAGCTGTGTGTACACACTGTAGAAGTGTGTACGTCCTGCAGATGTGTGTATGTCCTCTAGATGTGTGCATATCCTCTAGGTGTGTATACCCCCTTCAGATGTGCGTACCCCCTGTAGCTGTGAACACCCCTTAAATGTGCATACACCCTGTAGGCACGGGTATTACCATCTAGGAGCGTGCACACCCCTTAGATGTAGGTACACCCTGTAGCCGTGTGTGTTACCCCCCAGGTGTGTAGGTACACCCTGTAGCCGTGTGTGTTACCCCCTAGCTGTGCGCACACCCTGCACCTGGCGGGCTGCAGCGCCGCCCTGTGGCCGGGAGCAGGTGCGCAGGCCCGGGGAGCTCCGCGACTCGCCCGCCTTCCCGGCCGCTGCGCGGGGGCGCGGTGCGGGATGTCCCGCCGCTCTGCGGGAACTCTCCGCTCTTCCTCCCTCTCTCTCTTTGCCTGCAGGGAGGCGGCCGACGGGAGCAGCCCCCGAGCCGATGCTGCTGCCGGCCTGGGAATTATGCCTTTACGGGCTCCTCACTGTAGGTTCCCACCTCTACGCTTTCTACGAAGCGCACCAAGTGTCTCGAAGTAAGTGTGGGACGGGGCCGCGCTCGGTGCCGCGGTGCTCCCCGTCTGTGGCTGCCGAGACTGCTCAGCCTTTGAGTTCCCTCTCGGTTGGTTTCTCCATTGTTTCTCTGCGAGCAATGCCAGTGCCCTTCCCAGCTCCAACCAGCCCTGCGTGAGGAAACCTTAGGCAGGTGCCACTTGGGCAGAGAGCTTTGTCCCAGGGCTTTTTTTGCCTTTGAGTGCAAGGAACGCCCATGGAAATGGTGTCCTGGCACCTGGCTGTCAGGGGAAAGATAAGGAGAAGCTCAGCTATGCAGATGAAGAAAGTTCAGGAAAGCTGAGTTTTAATTGTCTTGGTTTTCCTGACTAGTCACCTGCAGCCTCTTGCAGATGGGTGGTTGAGAAGCAGCCATGCCTTCTGTTGGTGCTTGGGGTCTGAACCTGGGGAGATACTAGGGCGGGTGGGTGCTCCCTACATGGAGATCTGGGGCTCCGGTGCTGGGTTCTGGGCTTAAAGCAGTGGCTGGCGTTTCTGTGTAGACTTTGAGTCTGTTCACAGGCTATTCTGAGTTGGAAGGGACCCACAGGATCATCTAGTCCAACTCCCAAGCGAACACCCACTCCGGGATCGGGCCCACAAGTGTGGAACCATGGGCACCACGCTCCATTCATCCAAGCCTCCCACCAACTAGACCGTGTCACTAAGCTGCTCATCGAGTCTTCCCTTGAACACCTCCAGGGGTGGTGATTCCACCACCTCCCTGGGCAGACCATTCCAATGAGAGATCACTCTCTCTGTGAAAAACCTCTTCCTAATATCCAGCCTAAACCTCCCCTGGCGTAGTTTGAGGCCATGTCCTCTTGTTCTGGTGTCATCAGCCTCAGAGAAGAGATCCACGTCCATCTGGCGGCAACCTCCCCTCAGGTGGTTGTAATGTCCAAAGTGAAGAACTTGGCAGTTAGTCTTGTTAAATCTCGTATTAACGGAGTCTGCCCATTTCTCTAGCCTGTCAAGGTCCCTCTGAAGTTCCCTCCTACCCTCTGGCAGTTCCACATTTGCCCCCAGCTTGGTATCATCCACAAACTTGGTGATGATGGACTCAATTCCCTCGTCCATATCGTCAATAAAGATGTTAAACAGTGCCGGGCCTAACACTGACCCCTGTGGGACTCCGCTAGTGACTGGCTGCCAGCTGGATGTGGCACCATTCACCAAAACCCTCTGAGCTCGTCCATCCAACCAGTTCCTAACCCAAAATAAAATACCTCTATCCAGTCCATGCTCTGAGAGCTTCCTCTGAAGCTTATTATGGGAAACCGTGTCAAAGGCTCTGCTAAGGTCCAAATGCACAACATCCACGGCCTATTTCTTGTGAACCAAGCAAGTCACCAGGTCGTAAAAGGAGATCAGGTTGGTCAGGCAAGACCCACCTGTCGGAAACCACGCTGACTAGTTTTAATGTCATGGTCATTTTGCAGTTGCTGCGTAATAGCACACAAGACTATCTGTTCCATGACTTTGCCTAGGACTGAGGTCAGGCTGACAGGTCTGTAATTACTCGGATCATCTTTCCTGCCAGACATCTGCTTGTGCCTTATTTTACCTCTTCATAGCTGCTTTGGTGATTTGTTTTGGATTCAGTGGAGCTGTGTATTGTAGAGCAGGGGTGCAATTTTATACAATTTAAGCACAGTTTGTAGATGAAAAGAAGCTGTGTGCCAGTACCACAATGGTATTCTAATGGAATTAAAGGTGCTATTATAAAAGTATAACAAGCTGTAGAGGTTTTATAGGGAACTAGTATTGCATCTTGTTAGGCTTTAATCAGCAAGGTGTTCTACATTAATGACCCTAACTGTCTATTAGAAAAGCTTCAGGAAAGATCAGGAGTTCCATCAAGACACTTGCACAACAGTGGAGGTAGTGTTCAGGGTAAGTGGGTGTAGGGCTATACACCCATGTGGATAGCAAGTCTTCTGCAGAGTGATAAAATGTGATGACAACAGGTTCTGGAGGTGGCATTTCTGAGTGGCTTTTCCCTGCCCTGGCTGTGCTGGCCACTCTCAGGTCTGTGTCTCCCTTCTGCTCTGGTGGGAGAAACCAGGCACTTCTGAAAAAGGAGGGTTGAGAATTAGTGCTGATTTGTGTGGTAAAAGGTGGGTCACTGTCTGCTACTGTCCCTGTTGCAGGGGGGAACCAGAACACAGGTTTTGGCAAATTGCTTTGCCGTTGCTGTGGGGAAGAGCTGTGGCCTAGTTCAGCAGCTCACCCAGTGAGTAATGACATGGTGACATGCCCTTCCCTGGATCCAGGTATCCTCATTGGTGGAAATAATGTGGGAATGTGTTATTTGTGAGCAACAGAGAACCCAGCCCTGACTTTCCTTGCTCTGACTGTTGTGTCCTTAACAAAGGTTTACTCTTCCTTGCAGAGTATGAAGCTGTGATGGACAGAAACTTTGGGCTGGACCCAGGGACTCTCTTTTGGGGCCTCAAAAAGGTAAGAGTGGTGATGGGTACCAGCATCTCATATTTTGTGGCAATAATGCAAACATGGTGTTTCCATACCCTTTGTGTATCCAAGCTTCTGATTTAGCTTCGGAAGTTTGTAGTAACTTGCAGATTTGGATATTCATAGTTAATTTTAGGCTATTTCTGATGAGGAAGAGGGATTGACTGGGTATGTCTAGATCATAACCGAAGTTTTGTTACTTTTCTTGATCCCTGGCTTAAATGTTTATCCTTTGCCACATCACTTAATAACCTTCTGGTTTACTGCTTGGCCTTAAAAGCTGTCATCACCCTTGACACTTCCTGCAGTCTTTCCCCCCTTTTTCTTGTCACTGGATGATTTGAATAATATGTAACATCAGTGAACATGTCTTTCTTTTGGTTGGCCTGTAGTCCAGCACAAAGTAAACAGATTTTTGAGGCAGAAGGTCTTAAAGAAAGATTCCGTCCAATCTCTCAGGGGAGATGCTGCATGGTCAGGTTCAGCACAAGTGTGGGGCTTAGGATCACAACATCATCTAAAACTCTTTTTCCTGAATTTTGCACTATTGGAAGTCAAAATGGTGCTGAGTTCACTGTTGTCCACAATCCATCTGGATTGCTGAAATGAGATTCCTGAGGTGTTGGGTTCTCTTGGGTAACACACATTTAGTGTATTACAGAGGTGTTCACTTGTTCTGTAAGAACGTGCATTTATGGCAGGATACATAGAGTGACCAGTTCTCTTCATGCCACAGGACCCCATGGACTTTGAGTGGAGCTACTGGATCGAATGGGGAAGGGGACATATACTTTGGCTTCTGGCTGGTCACCTGCTGGTATCACAAGTGTCCAGGGTCTTGGTGGAGAAGGTATGTATGAATTTTCTTGACATCAGGGAGTTTCTGTGGATTTCAGTTTACTCTGGATGTGGGAAGCTCAACACTGTGGCCACTTAATGTAGTAAATCCCACTCTGTGGGGTGAATTTTGTGGATGCGCCTGTAGCAATGCACAGGTGAGAGTGTGTAGGTCAGTTGCCTTTGTGTTTGGACACTTCATCTGTCAACTTGTGAAAGCCTCTGCCTTGTTGTGAGCAATTGAACAGTGTCGTTGGTCTTGTACACAAAAGAGGGATGCAGTTATTCCTTTCCAAGACTGTACAGTACTTGGGTTTTGGCATGATTGCTGTATGATTGAAGGATTGTGGGAAATGATCTGTGTGTGGTGTCACACTTCCTTGTTTGAGGAAGGAAAGGAAGTTACATTCTCCCCTAAATTCGGGAGGCTCTGGGTTTCATATAAAGCTACTACAGAAACACCTTCCCTTTCACCTTTGATACAGTTGGATTTTTGTGTGTTTTCAAATGTGTTCAGATGATACCAAGTTATGGGGAAATGTTGATCTGCTGGAGGGCAGGAAGGCTCTGAGAAGGACATGGGCAGGCTGGATAGGTGGGTGTCAAATCCAATGGCATGAGGCTCAACAAGACAAAGTGATGGGTCCTGCACTTCGGCCGCAACAACCCCATGCAGTGCTACAGGCTGGGGACAGAGTGACTGGAGTGTGATCAGGCAGAAAGGGACCTGGGGCTGCTGATTGACAGCTGACTGAACATGAGCCAGCAGTGCGCCCAGGTAGCCAAGAAGGCCAATGGCATCCTGGGCTGTATCAGGAATAATGTGGCCAGCAGGACCAGGGAAGTGATTTTTCCCCTATACTTGGCACTGGTGAGACCACACCTTGAGTACTATGTCCAGTTCTGGGCCCCTCAGTTTAGGAAAGATGTTGAGGTGCTGCAGCGTGTCCAAAGAAGGGCAGTGAGGATGGTGAAGGGTCTGAAGTGCATCTTCCGTGAGGAGTGGCTGAGGGAGCTGGAGTTGTTTAGCTTGGAGAACAGGAGGCTCAGGGGAGACTTCATAGCTATCTAAAACTGCCTGAAAAGAAGTGTTAGCAAGGTGGGTATTGGTCTTCTCTTCTGGGCAATCAGCAGTAGGACAGAGGACAGTCTTAAGCTGCACCAGGGGAGGTTTAGGTCAGGCATTAGGAAGAAGTTCTTCACAGAGAGAGTGATTTGGCATTGGATGTGGCATTTAGTGCCCTGGTCTAGTAGACAAGGATGTGTTAGGTCATATATTGCACTTGATGATCTGGACAGTCTTTTCCATCCTAGTTGATTCTGTGAGTTCTTAACCTTATTGACTGTATTTGCCTCTACTGTAGACCCCATGTAGGACAGCAAAAATAGAGTGCTTTTTTCCCTTTAGAAATAATTAAACTAAAGATTGTTAATTTTTATTTTTCTGACAGTATAAACCATGGTGCTTGATGGTTTATGGAATGGCTGCCTGCTGGTTGTTACTGGGAATCAAGGGGTTTGCTGTCATTTTGTTACATGCAGCTGTTTCGTTTGCCGTGGCTCAGTTTCAGCTGTCGCTCCTGACGTGGTTGTGCTCCCTTGTCCTGCTGTCCACTTTACACATACCAGCTGTGGAAGAAACAAAGGTGAGGTAAAGCATCAAGTTAATTATGTCTGTAACAGCATCTACCTTTAGGACAACACGCAGTTCCTTCAGTTGATGTAAACAGGGGTTGGTTTGAAAAATCTTAGGCAGTAGAGCAGCAGTGATGCGTTGTGGAGCTTCTCCACTTAGAAAAGTTGTATTTCTCAGTCATGGTGGCCAATACATTGAGATAAAAATACGTGCCTTAATGTATAAGTGGTATTCAGTAGACCTGAAGTATGATAATTCTTTCCTAGTGCTCTATTAAACACATTATGCTCTTTGGCAGTCTAAACATACCAATTTGAGGTACTTCTTTTTGGATTTGCTCAGTCAAGACTGCCTGTACTCTCTTGGTGACTGTGGACTCCCTCAGGGAGGGAGACTTTCTCCAACACTTTGATTTGTACCAGATGAGTTACTTGTTCACAACTGGATGATGCAAACTCAGTTTTGCTCTTTGTATAATGGATTTTTCTGGGTAGTACTGATTTTGGAAAAAAAGCTGCTCACTTGTGAGGGAACGCCCTTTTTGCATTTACTTGAACCAAGAGGAGAAACTGGAGATATGTTACAAGGCTTGCTGCCCAAATGTTCAGGGGATGGGAGGTAAGCATGTAGGGTCTCTTCCTGTGGTGTAGTCACATTTGTGCCTTGCTCCAAGGAGGAGAGGGCCCACTGCCATGCAAATGTAATGAGCCACACTACATTTGCTGATGTTTGAGGGTTCATTTTCCCCCCATAGTTCTTCATGGCCTAATCAGTTTCTGAAATCAAGGTGTCTCATTATGCTGGCTGCAGTAGCTCTGGAGGACCTTTCTCTGTCATCTGCCAGTGCTTATTCTTTGCATGTTTAGTCCTGTTGACTTTAGATGTTCATCCCAGCTTCAGTTGCCTTGAATTGCTGATGCTGACCGCAAAAATTAGCATCTGACTTGACATTGCTGTTTTGCCATACAGAAAATACAGCATGACACCTTCATGCTCTGGCTTTTTTGTCTTGCAGAGAAAGTGGTATGACACTGAAAACGAGTATTATCTGCTGCTGTTCACTGTGTCTGTCCGCTGCCTCTTCTGCACTAGCTTCAGCCTGGAGTACTGCTGGCATAGACCTACCCAGAAGTCATCCCACTCATTCCCGTGGATGCTGGCATATGTGTTTTATTATCCCACATTCCACAATGGACCCCTTATGAATTTTGATGAATTCAGTAAGCAGGTAATGGTGCTTTGGATATCTAAAGCTATATTCCACATAATTTTGAAATCATCAGGTAATATTATAGGAATGTGACAATTCTGAGTGTATCATTGGGAGTTTTGCAGTGTCCCAGATGTCAAATTTTAGGACAAACCTTCTTCCCCACATTCTAGTTAACAGGATGTTTTTTGTCTGACATCAGGTTCATCCCTTCAGTCATTGAGCCTGTGACATACTTCGTTACATTTGGAGAGTTCATAGTTTTAGCATGCAGCTGCTGGGCTGGATTTTTTTCTTCATTAGGTGGAATAAAATAATGTTTTCAGCATACACTTGCACTTAACTCTGAAACACATTTCAGTCACAGAAAGCTGATAGTTTGTGCTGTGAATTCCTGAAGACTCCAGTATCCCCTCATGTTGATGTGAAAATATGATTTATTTTGCTTAACCAAGTGGCATGTTTAATGTGCAAGGCCTACCAATCTTCCTGAGTGCTTTTCCTACATGACAGGGTGAAAATCCATTCATTGATGTTAGGCTTTCAGGGTAAAACTTTTCATTAGTGCTTTCCGTATTGTCTTGCATACTTGCTATAAGATGGCTGTAGTCAAAGTTACTTGGTTAAAGTGGATTAGTGAACATTTCAAACTGTTGTTTTAGTTTGTGTGAAAGCATAGAGATTTCTTACTTCTGTTTATATTTGGAAGTTTTCTCTTGGAGCCAAAGCAAATACTGGGCTTTATGAAAGGGAAAGCAGATTCTGGTGAACCCTAGAGTGAAGTGCCCTATACTCGTTTGTCTTCACTTGCTTTGGAAGATGCAAGGCTGAATGTTATCTTGGGCTGGGTAATGTAGGAAAAGTCTGCGTAGACTTGCATAGAAACTGAGGTAATTTTTTTTTTTTACTGATTATTTTGAGCTTTTGAAGTGTGTTAAATTCTGCCTAAATTCTTGTACCTCTAGGAGAGGGACAGTTGTGTGTGTTTTTCTTTTTTTCAGGGACTGTTTCAGAAGGCCCATGAGAATCCAAGCTGAAAGCAGCTTGGGGATAGGTGGTGGGAAAAATTGGGGACCTTACTTTGCAACTGAGTGCACCTGATATGGCTCGGTGAGGTCCCCTGCAAAGACCACCTATGTTCTTGGTATGAGGGGGGGAAAAAGGAAATTGAGAGTTCTATACCTGTATTTGCAGACAGCTCTCACTTAAGTATGCACAGACCTGTTTCATTAAAGCTGTGAAGAAGATGGAACAAACTGAACAAGCTTTGTGTTTCTGGGTGTTTGCTGAAGTACCTGATCAGAGGATATTACTGTGGCAGGTGAGGTCAGAAAAGGGTTTCAGAGTTTGTAGTGCCTAGCAGTTGATTCTAAAATGTGTTTATTGCTGCTGTCAGAAAATACCACTCACAGAACCCCTTCACTGAGGCTGAGACTGAGGTGAGGGTTCTTGCTGGGCACACTGGAAAGTGGACGTTCTGGAGCTGGAGAGAGTAAAACTGCTGCACTTCCCAAGGAGTGTAATACTATTTCTGGCAAGTGGCATCTCTTGCCAGGCAGAAATAAGACACTGACACTTTGTCAATGGCCTTGTTGAATTTCTGGCTTGAAGCAAGGCATGGCAGTTCTAGTCATGGAAGGCCTGTTGTGCAAATCCATACAATAAAATTGTGGTCTCCAAGCTTTCATCTGGCTGGCATAAATGAGCCCTCCAAATAAGTGTGCATGTTAGCTGTGCTATGTGCTTGTGATTGGGGATCCATGCAGATGGGTTTGGTACTTCTCTTGTATGCGCATTTTTGGTGGCCATTTAGGGACTGGAGAAGGAAATGTTGCCCACAACAAAAGATGTACAAAATGACTGAATTTTTAGGCAATCTTGTTATTGAACCTTATTCCTTTTTTTTTTTTTCCCAGAAAAATCGTGCAATAATATGCCAATGCACTTACTGTAATTATCAGTCTAAGAGTTTGGGGCATCTTGAGAAGCCTGTCGACTTCAAACCTTGTCTTACCTGGTATTTAACTTGCACTTCTATTTGCTCAGCATGTTATATAGGTCTTGATGACTTTGGCAATGCTATGGGACAAAAATCAAGAACTATCCTGAAGTCATCAATTCCCTGCAGTTGTTAGAAGTTGGAGGTATTTTAAGAAGAAACAGTCATTGTTTCTGTTTTTAGAAAGGCTGCTACTTGGAAAACCTTGTTCATGGCTGTGATTTCTTTAATCTTTTTTTGTTATCTCTAGAGATGGATCAAATTAAAGGAATTAGTCTCATGTCTGGACTCTGTGCAGGTTAACAGTACTTGGCCTTTTTTACAAGTTTGATGCAGTGTGTGTTCGTGTTTGACCTACTCGTTTCTGCTTCTTACTGAGATTAGAATGGAGAGGTGGAGAGAGTATGTCAGGAATTTCCAAATGATGTAGTCAAAAAGTACTTTGATTAAAACAGTTATGTGTCAGGTAACCTCTTTGGATTTCTTCTTTAGATGAGGCAACAAGAAGCTTTCAGTGTGAAGAGCAATCTCCGCATCTTAATTGTGGGCATAATTCGTATTTTCTTTTGGTGGTTCCTGGCTGAGCTGATGATTCACCTCATGTATATCCATGCTCTCTACAGTAGTGCTCTGCCTTTGGAATCTGCATCATACTGGGCCTTGGGTGAGTATAGAAACAGTAGCAGAAGTCTTTCTTCTCCCTCACTTTAAGAACCCCAGTCTACTTGCCTTTTATGTTCGTCTGTAGGTACTTATGAATAGTGTGTTATAACTAGCTACTGTCACAAAGGTGTGGTGTACAGACTCCTAATATAACATGTAGATGCTCTGGAAACTTAGTTGAACATACTGAGTTGCTTCCTAAATTAGAAATAGTCTGTACTTTTTCCAGTCTGACATATGTCTCTAAACTATGGTCTAAAGTGTTTCTCCTCAAGCCATGGAAGTGGACACTTAGGAGTTTGTTTAGTTTGGGGATGGAGGAGAGGAGATGTTCCAAGTTATTGATCTGGTGCTTCTAGTTTGTTTTGATGCTGGAAAGTAAAGTGGCAGAACTCGTGAAGATAGTAGAGGGAAAGACTGATAGAGTGCTGATAAATGCAGCAAGAGCTTTGGGTGATGGTGTGTAAACAACCGGGACATTTCCTGCACACCCTACTTCCCAGCTATGTGTATCACCAAGTAGGAGGAACAAAAGAAACCAAGAAACCCCAGACCTTAAAATTGCCTTCTAAAAAAAGCCTTGGTGACTCCTGAGTTGAAGGACCTGTCTCTTCTACCAGGGATTGATACACACCCAGGTACAGTCGTGTCCGGCATTTGAGCATCCCCTAGAACAAGCAGTGTGTGTTGGAGGACACCTGTGCGTTGGACTCTGGTCAGCAGAGGGCAATGCATGCACTCTGTGTGTATCTGTCGGTGCATAGATACACAACATATATTTCAGTGTATAATTTCTATATCTTAAAGAAGGGCAAGGGCAGATAGAGAGCAAGAAAGTGAGAGGTTTGCCTCTGTGGTTTGTTGTTCGTCCTACTCCTCACTCGGTCCTTGTTTAGAAAGTGGATTCTGAGTTTTTCGGTTCTGAATGTCAATTCACTGATGAAGTAAATCTGTTACCTCCTAATGTTTGTGTGGCAAAGCTGTCCACTTCATAAGGCAGACAAGGCTTAGGGACAGAGTATTCCAGCTGGTGATGTTATTAGTGGATTCCTCCCTCCCTTCAAGATTACCAGTGTTGATTTTAAAGGCAGGAGACAGAATTACTCTGCAGGCAGCAGCTAAGGAGGCTTTATTTTTTTTTTTATGAAATATAGTGTGTTGTCCTAGGGATGAAAATGCATTTAGAACAGGTGGTTAGAGAAGGTGAAAATGCTTCAAGGCAACAGGTAGTGAAATGCAGTGTTGAAGCAAGTTTGGACTGTAAAGCTGCCTGATTTCAAGTGAAATGATTGGATTTTAAGAAGTCACCCGTGGAGACCTTGCTTTTAGGAGAGGTGTATCCAAAATGTAACTCTACTTACAGCGCTTTGTCTTTATAGTAATGAAAAAACTATGCCACAAGTGAGATTTTGAAGCAGAAATTTGTTGCCTAAAGTGTTTTCTCTGCAGGTTTATCACAATGATTACATAGGTTTCCTGAGACTCAAACCAGTGGTAGGCTATTGTTGTGACTTGCTTTCAGGAGCCATCAATATATTACTAATGTTTTCTTATTGCTTCTTACTAGGGCCTTATGAACCTTAGTTCTTCACCAGTTCTTCTACAGAGCCAAACACTCCCCTCCATTACTTTGCATTCTGTTTTATTAACACAAATTACATCAGATGATTCTTGAGACCATGGAAGGAGCTTGCTGGTGACTCGATTAAGCACATATGAACCTTTCTGCACTGATGAGTTTTGTTCATTTCGTAGTTTTGTATTTATTGCAGCTTCAAAACAACATGGAGCATCTACCCTTACCTGGTAGACTTAGGGAAAAGGCTGTGAGGCTATTCTGCAATCACCTCTAATCAGGAAGGTTATATCTGCTCCTCCATTTGAATTCTGAGGTAACCTTTAACAAGGGCAATAAATGCTACTGGGTAAAGACAACAGTGTTGTGGGATTTTGCTCTCAGCATCCAAGAGTGATGTTGGTCTGCACCTTATGAGTGAAGCTGCAGTGTGTTCTGTGTTACTGTGTGGTGTTCCTATGATGTGAGATGGCAAAGAAATAATAAAACCCTACTTAAACTGTGACTGAGTTATAATGCTTGTTTAAAAATACTAGTGTACAACACTCTAATTTATGGCCTTGTAAAGCAGAAATGCTAAAGGGACCTAAAGCAACATTTTTGAGGGCACACAGGTGTAAAATCAAGGAAAAATAGTCCCTGGGAGAATGTTACCCAGGAGTAAGAGAAGTACATAATTTTTTTGTGTGGATGGAATTCTATTCAAATGAGTTTACACAATTTTGATGTCCGTGTATTTACCTATAACAAAGGTGCAAGCTGTCTTCAGCACTACTATTTGCGTGCATTAGCTACTGCTAGTACATTCTGTGAATTGTATGTTTTTTGAGGTTTTTGTTTTGGTTTTTTTTCAACTTGCAAACTTTAGACTTGTGTCCCTTGGCAACTAAACCAAAGATCCTCTTAAGTCATGTGTTGAGGTTCTTTTCTCCATGTCCTTGACAAGCTGGTACCTGCTTTACTGTAACAGCACTCATGGCCTATAGGTTATGTTACTTCCTTCCTCCTATTTCACTTGCAAATGTGAATGTGTTCTCACCTACTTGTCTGAAAGTGAGCAAGTCAGTCAGTGTGGAGCTTCCTCCTTCTGTCCCATATAACCCAGCTGGGTTTTTTGTTTGGTGTTCCTTGGGACATGTATTACTGTAATGTCTTAAAAGTGTGGAGGGCATTGTAGCCTTGCTCCACCCTTTGCTTCTTGAATGAATATCCTCCATTCTCTATTGGTTTTATAATCTGGATAGAAGAAGCCTATCTCTTGAGTAAATAACGTGTGTTGTGGTTTAGGAATGGTATTCTCTTATGTAGTACTCCCTCTAAGACCGCATGCTGCTTCTTCTCCCTTCTTCCAATTAGAAGCATGAAAGGCAAAGATCACAGGTTGAGATGGGAACAATTTAATGAAAACAGCAATGAGATAAGAAAATGAACAGTACAAATATTAATAAAAGTGTATGAAAATGTATGGCTTCAAATCTTTCTCAGCAATGCTGATGATTGGTGATGGTACTTGTATAATAAGCCGGGTGATAGTAACCAATACAGCTTACTAGTAACCAAATATGAGGTCCTACAGCTGGAACAGAACTAGGAATACAATGGGACTATATCCAACTGTAGGTGCCCTCAGGACGTGGAAGGGATGTTAATATCTGAGCATAGAATTTAAAAATATCAGCTGTACAAGCATAGAACAGTTGTTTATTGGTCCCAGGAAGCCATTGTTTGGAGAATGTGAGCATTTTGCAGAATCCACAAATTGTTATGTCTGTGTTCACAAATACTTGTCTGTGGATACATAGCTATTGACATACTGAACCTTATCAGGGCATTTGCGCTTTTTTAATGCTGAGCATCAAATGCAATGTTTATAGCAATTCCATGGGTTTTTGTCAGTGCTGCATCTCATTCTGGTAGCATCAGCCAGATTGTCTGAAAGAATTGGGTGCTTTGAGAATGAATGACACAGTATGAAGACTGGTATTCCACGTTAATGGAAGCCATGATAGTTCAGTCTTCTCAGTTTTTCAAGTTAATTGGGATTAATTTGCTGCCTTTTCATTTTACAGTGTAAAATGTAGATTTATAGGCACCAAGAATAAAAGCTACTCTGAATTCCATTAGTCCAGTGTCCTGGTGAACTGCAGCATGCCAGTGCAGTAGCTGCACTAGGGGTGGATCGCAAGTTGATCTGTTCTACTGAGCGATGGTTGGATATACGGTGTGTAATAAAGTCAAGGGAAAGAAATAAGAGTAAAGGACAGGTAAATTTGTGATCCTTTTCAGTATATGTTCTTCAGGCTTCTGTAGCTCAATGACAAAGTCACTGGCATATGATGGAAAGCTCAACAGCATTAGCTGAAAGAGCTTAATTTGAAACAAGTGATTTTTCTACACTGTAACAGTGTAGACTATGAATGGTAAAATTTGCTCTGCTGGGGTACATCCTGTTATATACAAGCTGAAATGGATGCTGTATGTTGCCTAGCTCATTTCTGTGTTAAGTCTGATTCTGAAAATGCAGATGTTGAAAAAGCACTGTCTCTGTTTCTCTTATGAGACTTCACGTTCTCCTGGTGATTCAGCAGCATCTACTTATGTCTACGCATCTGAGCAGAACTTCAGATCAGTCTTGCGTAGGGTATAGGGAATGAAGAAAGCCAGAATTCTGCATGAAAATGTGTTGTTTAATACAACTCTTGCGCTGGATGAATCCAGCATATTATTAGATACTGTAGTTGTGAAAATATATTGACTAGGATTCCATATGTACTTTGTCAGGTGTGATGCATATCTGAGATGTTCACATGTATGAAAGAATGTTGTGAGTGCTCCGTGAATTTATTTTATTGCTCCTAACCATGTGCTGTTTTTCTCTTCTAGTGAAGCAGGCACAAGTTAGTGTTGTTTAACTGTCGTAGTTTTAATCATTAACTAAGCTCTAGTACTTCACAGGGTATTTTCATGTTTATGGCAAATCAGTGCAGAACACGATCTATTCAAAGGTGGAGGACCGTGGCTTAATCTGTAATTGTGGATTTCATGTTCTAATTTGTTAGAAGAAGATTGTCACTGAAGTTCTTCCTTGAAAGTGGGACCCAATTGAGTAGCCTGCGTAGGTTGGATGTAGGATGCTGGTTTTCATGTGTTTACAGTTTCTTCTAATAAATCTGTAGATAGGAAATGGATTTCTGAGTTAATTTTAAGAAGCTTGCAGTGTCTTGCTATGAAATTAGAGTATCTGTGTATCTAAGTAGTGATGAAATACTGAGAGTAGTCTGAGATTTCTTCCATCCTGAAAGATTCCATCCTATATAAGGGGAAACTGATAAAATATTTGGGATCCTAATACCTGTTTTAAAAAACTGGAAATAATAACATGATTCAGAAAACTTAGATTTTTATTCTCTAAAACAATTAGTTCACTTTTTTTAAAGAAAGAAGTGTGTGTGAGGAAGTATTTTCTTTTTCTAGTAATTCCTGCAGTCTAAACTTAGAGATAGTATTGTTAGTTAACCTACTCCTGTGACTGGTTTTTTTACTTATGTTGTGGCTTAACTCCAGAAACTGAGGACCGCACAGCTGCTCCCTTTTTCTTTTCTTGGAGGGATGGGAAGAGAATTAGAAGGATAAAATTGAAAGAACTTACGGGCTGAGGTAAAGACAGTTTCATAGGTAAAGTAAAAGCCACATGCACAAACAAAGCAAAACAAGGAACTAACTCACCACTTCCATGGGCAGGCAAGTGTTCAGCCATCTACAGGAAAGTCGGGTTACTTGGGAAGACAAAACACCATTACCATGAACATCCCCTCTTTATTCTTCACTCATCTCTATATGCTGAGCATGAACCTAGATGGTATGGAGTATCCCTTTGGTTTGGGGCCAGTTGACCCAATTTGGGTCATCTGTCATCACTGTGTCCCCTCCCAGCTCCTTGTGCCCTGCCAGCCTCCTTGCTGGTGGGGTGAGAAGTAGAAAAGGCCTTGACTCTCTAAGCTCTGCTCAGGAGTAATGAAAGCATCCCTGTGTTTTCATGCACCCTGTGTCCAGCACAAATCCAAAACAGAGCCCCATGCTAACCACTGTGAAGAAAATTATCTGTATCCTAGTAAAGACCAGCACAATGTGATAACTGTTGATTTATTTAGAGAACTCTTTCCTGCAAGTAATTACTACTGAACATAATGCTTATAATAGATGTCTTCATAGAAGCATAGAATGGTTTGGGTTGGAAGGGACCTTAAAAACCATCTAATTCCACTCCTCTGCCATGGGCAGGGACACCTTGCACTAGACCAGGTTTCCCATAGCCCTTAGGAGTATTCAAGGTGAGTATCTAAGGCATGTGTGTGCTTGAAAAACCTGATTTTCTTTAACCTGGCAGACTTCTCTGTGCCTTGACAGAGAGTCCCTTGACAGCTCTGTTTAGTCTTGTGTAAGTAAGTTCACTTTGGGATCTTTATGTCCATTCAACTTTGTCTAAAAATAAGCACTTAGCCTCCGGGACAAACACACTGGTGTGTACTTTCCTGCCACTGCTCCATACGCATCAGGATGTTTCTTGCTTCTGCTGTGCCCCTGGAAGACTGAGATATTTTCAAGTTGATGATACGGCCCCAAATTTAGGAAACACAGTTTTGCAGTATATTTAAGGTTAAGGAAAGCATTTAAAGGTCTGGAAATGCATTTTTAAAGCATAAGGAGACTTAGAATGTTTTAAGGATTGCAAGATGATAAATTGAAAATACAGTAAGCTCTTGGAACTCACAGGAGAATGGGTCCTGGCAGGCCATGGGAGTCATGAAATCTGTTAATATACCAAATCCATGAATATTCAATTAGGCCCCACCTCTAGCCGCATCCCCTCCACTAATGAGCTCTAGGGGGCAGTTCTGGGAGAGGGGGGATGACATGTTGGAGCCATGGAAACCGATAAAAATGTGTTCTACCTGTTCCTGGCTGCAGAATCCTTGCTTTTGCCGTGGCGCCTCTTTTCTGAGCTTTGAAACTGGGCAGGAACTGGGACGCCCAGGCTAGCACACTCCCACAGGGCTGTGTGGGCTGACACAGTTGCCACAATTTAGTTTCTGGGGGAGTCATTTTGTTTTGGGAATGCAGGGGAGCAGGGTCAGGGCCACCGCTGCCAGCAGACACAGGACTGTCTCGCAACCCTTGCCTCAGCAATGGAACTGGGCTGTTCTGTAGCCACTCCCAGCACTCAGAGTGTTCCTGGAATGTGGGTATGAGTCCTGCTGTGGTCCTATTGCCTCCACACTGTCTGACAGCACTCCCCTTCCCCTTAAACAGTGGACAGTGCTTGGAAGCTGTAGGGGACAGGGGTGGCGGGCTTGGCTCAGTGGCACAGTTAGGCTTCTGGCTGACTAGGCTCAGCTTAGCGGCATGGGCCAGCTTCCGCCCACCTCAGTTCAGCATGGCACAGACAGGCCCCTGTCTGCTGGCCCCTGGGAATGAGCTATGAGCAGGGTGCCTCCTGAATCACAGAATCAGTAAGGTTGGAAAAGACCTTAGAGATCATCATGTCCAACCTATCCCCTATTACCTAATCTAATCTAGTCAAACCTGTTACCTAACCTAACCTGTTGCCATCCTACTACCAACACACCATCCTACCTATAACATACTACCCTAATATCTAGGTCATGTCACCAAGTACATCATCCAACCTTTTCTTAAAGACCTCTAGGGACGGTGACTCCACCACCTCTTTGGGCAGTCCATTCCACTGAGAGATCACCCACTCTGTGAAAAAGTTCCTTCTAATGTAGAGTCTAAATCTCCTCCTACTCTCACATGCAGACACTGACAGCCCTGTCTTGCAGCCTGGCACAGAACAATTCCAGCCATGCAAAAACATGTTTAAATTATAGGCATCTGGGCCGGGCCATGCAGTGCATGGCTCCTGGCTCACTCCCCTTGCCCCACCCCCTGTGGATCCTGGGTGGGGCCAATTTACATATTCATGAGCTGCCTGACTTCATTGTACTATCTGCATGCACACAGACCCACAACTCCTGGAAGAATAACCCTCAATTAATTGAAACTATGAACATGCAGACTGCAAATATGTGGAAGCTCACTGTACCAACTTCTCTAAAAGTAAATTACTTGAGTCTTGTACTTCAAGCAGCTTGTCTGTTGAAGTGCATCAGGTCAAGATGAGGTACTTTAGCTCTTTTGTCCCTTAACGTATTCCTGTTTTTAAAAATTAAATTAACTTTGAATCCTTTGGATTAATTTAGTTTAGGGAAAAATAATTTTGGCAGTACATTAGCCCTTACGTGTGTTTTAATATACACTTGATATGGTTTGTTTCCAGTTTAAGATAATGGTCACATGTGAGGAGGAGTTCTTAAGCCTTGTATCAAGTGCTAGAGAACAATTTACTTAATATTGTTAATGAATTTGAGAAATTCAGCATTGATCTTGAATTTGGCTTTGATTTCATGTTTTTAAATCAGGTGTAGCAGTGTACTTCTATGTGCTTTGTGCTAGAATGGAGCAAACCTGATCTCCTTTTATGGACTGGTGACTAGCCTGGTTGATGATTGAAAGGCTATGGGTGTTGTGTACTTAGATATTTGTAAAGCCTTTGACACAGTTTCCCACAGTTGGGGTGGGTCTGTGGCATCCAGCCAGGGTCAAACCGCGACACCATGGTAAGCTTTGGAAGAAACTCTCAGAGCGTGGGTTAGATAGGAACATTTTGTGTTGGGTTAGGAATTGGTTGGATGGATGAGCCCAGAGAGTGGTGGTAAAGGGTGTCACGTCCAGCTGGTGGCCGGTCGCTAGTGGAGTGATCAGTGTTAGGCCTGATACTGTTTAATATCTTTTTTGATGGTATGGGCAGGCAAATTCAGTCCACCATTAGCGAGTTTGCAGATGATACCAAGCTGGGGGCAAATGTTGAACTGCCAGAGAGTAGAAGGGCCCTTCAGAGGGACCTTGACAAGCTAGAGAGACAGGCAGATTCTAACGGTGTAAGATTTAAAAAGTCCAAATGTTGGGTTCNGCTAGTGGAGTGATCAGTGTTAGGCCTGATACTCTTTAATATCTTTTTTGATGGTATGGGCGGGCAAATTCAGTCCACCATTAGCGAGTTTGCAGATGATACCAAGCTGGGGGCAAATGTTGAACTGCCAGAGAGTAGAAGGGCCCTTCAGAGGGACCTTGACAAGCTAGAGAGACAGGCAGATTCTAACGGTGTAAGATTTAAAAAGTCCAAATGTTGGGTTCTTCACTTTGGACAGAACAACCCCATGCATTGTTATCGGCTGGGGAATGAGTGGCTGGAGAGTGGTGAAATGCAGAGATTTGTGAGTGTTGGTTGACAGAAAACTTAATACGAGCCAGAAAAATGCCCAGGTGGCTAAGAGGGTCAATATACTCAGCACTGGTCAGACCACATCTTGAATACTGTGTCCAGTTCTGGGATCACCAGTTTAAGAAAGATGTTGAACTTCTCAAGAAGATCCAGAGAAGGGCGACAAGGATGGTGAAAGGAATGGGGAATGAGCCCTTTAGGAGAAGAGGAGGCTCAGAGATGATCTCATTGCTTGTTTACAACTGCCTGAAGGGAGGTTGTAGTTCAGTGAGTGTAAATCACTTCTCTCAGGCCGCCAGGACCAGAACAAGAGGACATGGCCTTAAGCTGCGCCAGGGGAGGTTTAGGCTGGATATTAGGAAGAACTTTTTCACAGAGAGAGTGATTTCTCAGTGGAATGGTCTGCCTAAGGATGTGGTGGAGTCGCCATCCCTGGAAATATTTAAGAAAAGATTGATTGAGGAACTCATTGACATGGTCTAGTTAGGTTAAAAAAAAATAAAGACACTGAGATTAGCTCAGATGGTTGGAGCACGGTGCTCATTGTATCAGGGTTGTGGGTTTGATCCCCGTATGGGTGTTCACTTAGGAGTTGAACTTGATGATCCCTGTGGGTCCCTTCCAACTTGGAATATTCTGTGTGGAAATGCAAATAGCTGGAATGTCGTAGATATCCAAGAATGCTTAAAGCCTGTGCCTGTTGCCAATTCAGCCCAGCTCTGTATGGCTCTGAATATTGCCCTTAGTTTTCCATGTGTGGCCAGAACTCTTGTACTTCTGGGATGAGTTTGTGACCAATAAGAACTTAGTGTATCCATTTTGATAAGGACCTTTGTGTTGCTGTTATTAGTCTGTGTAAGTCTTAGAATTACTACTTGCAGTGGAGCCAGAGCAGCTTGTGTGTGCCAGGGAGTGATTGGTGATGTGATGCCTTTGTTTAAGGTACAAGGTTGCTAATTACAGTAATGACAACTTAGATGTGTGTTACTGGACATGAGTGAAAGTGCATATTACAGGGAGAGCTATATTCTAAAACTTCTTTTTTACTGGAACAGACAATGGAGGATTCCTTTCTTATCTCCCATTCCCTTCCCCTGCAAGGCGTGTGACTAGGGGAGGGCCCTGAGGGCTGGGGTGGGCTGAGTGACAGCCAGTGGGAGGGTGTGATGACACAGACACGCCCACAAGGCATGTGACTAGGAGAGCGGCCAAAGGCCCTATAAATACAGCTGCCGGGCTCACAGAAGCTTCTGGCTTGTGGACCTGCTGGACTGAGGATACCTCATTTTCTCCTCTGATCTCCACTGCCACCATTTTGCCCAAGACCATGTGGGCCTCGACTCTCCATCTCAGTGCAGCCTTCCCCCCCAATGACCACTGGTTCTCTCTACAGCCCCTCGGACATCTCAGAAAAAGGATCTCTGGCTGTTACTCCGCCGGTTTGCCTATCCTGAACCCTATTCCCCTGCCCCTGGAATCCTGGGGGTGCCCCGGTCTCGTTTGAACTTGGCCCTGCCCCAGGGTTTATTTTTCCCAACTATCTTCAGTCATCATTGTTCCATTGTTATTGTCGTTCAAACATATACATATATATATTTGTTAATTTTTTTCCTTTTTCCCAGTAAAGTTTTTATTTCTCTCTCTATTATTTGGTTATCTCTAAATTCAATTCATACTCCATCCTAATTGGCACCAGGACATTGTTATCACCCAATGTGTGGCAAAAGAGATACATTTAGAGAGATACGAACTTATGGGAGTTTACTCAGAGGTACCACCATGCTCTGTGCTACATTTAAGCTCCTTTGGCAGGTGTGCTGGTGCTATTATTTCCATTCATGCATCATATCCTTGCCATGAGCGCAGTTGCAAAGATAATATTGGGCATTACTAAGTTTGTGTACTGGACTCATAACATTGTGTCTTCTGCACCAGTGGTTTTCCTCACAGATGTGTACAACTAACTGGTTTCATTATTATCATGTCATGTTTAATAACCCCTGGGCATATATGGCTAACCATATATTCATTAGGCTGGGGAGGAAAGGAAGTACTCCTTTCCAGTACTTCTGTCTTTCGTGGAGCCAATACTATTCCTTTTGGAATGAACAGAGATCAGATTGACCTAAAGCAAGTATTGTTTATACGTATGTTTCTTCTATCCGTATGCAACACAGTCATTCCCATAATTAACACCAGGCTAAGGTCACTTTGGGCAACTCCTGCTGTGGCCATTGTGGCTAGGGAAAACACCCAAAGACTAGCCCTAGCCTGGATAAGTGCTGCCCATACAACTGCCCAAAAAGCCATGCCTGCCCTGCAGGCCGCACTGGATGCACAAACGACACCTGTTTCACAGCAGTCTATCAACCCAACACAGCCCAAGCTGCAGATGACCTCTCTCCACTGGGTGGTAGCACTGACGGAGGAGATCCAGCAAGTGGTACAAGAGGAACCAGCTCCAATTCCTGTGGTGCCATGCAGATGAGCCAGAGTCCCCAGCAGGGTACAGGAGTACTTGAGGGACATTCTTGTGGGCAATATGGAGGAAAACCATATGCTGTCAGGTGATGGACATGAGTGAATTCTTGTCATGGTATGGCCACCCAGCTATGTGTGCTGGAAATGAATGCAGAATGTGGTGTGGCCACCCGTACCAGCTGCACCCACATCCAGCATTCAAGACCAGCCTGCCCCAGCAGTGGTCGCCCCAGTTCCGAAGAGAAAGTTTAAAACCAAGTCTATGCACCCAGGATGGAGAGCCTGGGCCCTCACAATATCAGTCAGAACCGAGACCCACAATAATCATTGAATTGATGCTGTATGACACTCTGTGAAAGATAAAAAAGGACCTCTCCCAGCAGCCAAATGAAAGCATACCCTACTGGTTGCTCTGAGTCTGTACTACCACTGGTGATGGGTGTATCCTTGATTATCTAGAGGCAAGGACCATGGGAGGCATGAGCCACCATCAACCATGAATTCATCAACATCCAAGGACCGCTTAGCCTCTGGAGAGGACTTGTAAGGAGTGTCAGAATGAGATTAATTACCGAAGATGATTTACATCACTTGCAGTGTCCCTGGCACACACGGATGAGGGAACCCAGAAACTGAGAGAACTGGCCATCATACACAACGTATTTGCAGACAATGGACCAGAATTTGGGAACCCTGATGATGTGCGCTACACAGATGATGTGGAAGAAACTGTTATGTGTGGGGCCCCCAAAATACCATCAGTTCCTGATCTCGCTCCAGCTCACTGGCCAAAATGACACTATGGGTACCATGGCAAGGGCTTTGATGGAGTACGATGATGTGGCTTATTCTGAAACCCACCAGCGGGTAGCCTTTATAGACACAGTAACAGAGGAATTGCAGTGGTTTAGACATGACACAGAAAGATTCAAAGATGAAATACAGTCAGCCCTCTTCCACTGTGTGTCCCCCAGATAGTGGCTGCATATCTTCGTGGAGTGACTTTTCAGCGATTAAGGAGGCCCGTTTCATAACTGCACCTGCGTGACCTGGCACACATGAATATTCAAATTAGGCAGTCATGAATATGCAAATCAACTCTCACACTGTGCTGCACAGACCATGAGTGCACTGCTCTGCCCGTGCCGCACCCGCCCCGAGGCAGCCATGGCAGTTGGGCTCCGATGGAGCTGCAGCGGCTCAGCTCTGCTTGAGCGCAAGCCACCCTCACCCCCCATCCTGCTCCAGTGCGAGCTGCCCCCAGCTCTGCTCGAGTGCACACCGCTCCCATGGCAGCTTGGCTCTGCTCGAGTGTGAGCTGCCTCCAGTTCTGAGCAAAGTGGCTTCATGCAGTTATGAAAGATTTACACACTCTCAGGTTAGATGTGGTGTCTGAGACTTTCTCGGGGTAGCCGTCTACCCCGAGTATAGGGAGACCAGGTCTACTCACCCGGAGAGACACCAGGACAGCAGTGCACTTGGCTCCCCACACCTGTGCCCCTGGCTGAGCAGAAGAGAGGTTTTTCCTGGCAGGGGTGGCCATGGGTGCCGGGAAGTGCTGACACAAACACCGACACACAGCAGGGCAGTGCTGAAACAGCGCTGGAGTGCGGGGGGGGCCGTGTGAGGGTGCGGGGAAAATTTTCATATAAAAGAGCTGCCATTCTATTCAGACAGAGGACTTTGCAGGAGATGAACAAGACCCATGGTACCGTGGTATAGGAGACCCAACTGTAGCTCATGACCTTAAGGATATTCAAGTCCAAAAGGATGCTCTAGCTGTGGCCCCAGTTCGAACCCATCCAAGTGGGACCAAAACCTGACGCCCCCCAGCACAAGAAGATGGGTATGCCTCACGGACTGATTTGTGGTATTATCTCCTTGACCATGGGGAAGATACGCGAAGGTGGGATAAGAAACCCACCCGTGTCCTGGCTGCCTGAGTTTGAGAGCTAAAAGGAGAAGCCAGCAGCAAGAGTGCAAAACCTATGAAAGTGAGTGCTGTGCTAGTGTCCCATGAGTGAAAATCCCGATGGAAGAGCTGGAGTCATGATTGCTCCGACCAACTGGAATGTGCTTCCCATGAGTCTTCTGTGGAGCGAGCAAGCAAGAGTGAGCAAGATGAGTTTTAGAGGGGTCCTGCCTCTAGCCAGGTAGAGGATAGGGACAATTGGATCTATTGGGCAGTGTGGATTCAGTGGCTTGGCACATGAGACCCACAAAAGTACCCAGCCTTAGTTGACACTGGAGCCCAGTGCACATTAATACTGTCAGGACGTGTAGGACCCGAAGTGATTTCTATTGCTGGGGTAATGGAAGGCTCCCAGGACCTGACTGTTGTAGAAGCTGAAATAAGTTTGACTGGGAAAGATTAGCAGAGACATCCTATTGTGATGGGCCCAGGTGCCCCATGTATTTTAGACATTGTTTACCCCAGGAATGGGTACTTCAGAGACCCTAAAGGGAGTAAATGGGTATTTGGTATTGCTGCTGTGGAAACCGATGGTTTGAAGCAATTGGATGTCCTGCCTGGCCTTTCAGAGAAACTCTCTGTTGTGGGACTGCTGAAAGCTGAGGAGCGGCAAGTACCAATTGCCACCAAGACAGTGCACCGCTGGCAAATAGAGATGCAGTGATCCCTCAGTGATCCCTATCCATAAAATGATCGGTGAACTGGAAAGCCAAGGGATGGTCAGCAAAATCCACTCTCTTTTCTGTAGCCCAGTTTGGCTGGTGCATGAGTCTGATTGAGATTGACTGTAGACTGTTCTGGCCTGAATGAAGTGACTCCAGCATTGNGCAGTGTGGATTCAGTGGCTTGGCACATGAGACCCACAAAAGTACCCAGCCTTAGTTGACACTGGAGCCCAGCGCACATTAATACTGTCAGGACGTGTAGGACCCGAAGTGATTTCTATTGCTGGGGTAATGGAAGGCTCCCAGGACCTGACTGTTGTAGAAGCTGAAATAAGTTTGACTGGGAAGGATTAGCAGAGACATCCTATTGTGANTTTGCTTTTACATGGCAAGGTGTACAATATACCTGGAATTGTTTGCCACAGGGGTGGAAACATAGCCTCACAGTCTGTCATGGACTGATCCAGGCCACACTTGAGAAAGGTGATGACCCAGAGCACCTACAGTACACTGGTGATATCATTGTATGGGGGGATACAGCAGAAGAAGTATGCAAGAAAGGTGAGAAGATCATCCAGATCCTCCTGAGAGCCGGGTTTGCTATCAAGTAAAGGAAAGTCAAAGGACCTGCCAAAGAGATCCAATTCTTGGGAGTCAGATGGCAGGATGGAAGATGACAGATCCCAACTGAGGTAATCAATAAGATCACTGCCATGTCTCTGCCAACCAGGAAGGAGGAGACTCAAGTATTCCTAGGGGCCATAGGTTTTTAGAGAATGCACATCCTGGAATACAGTCAGATTGTGAGCCCCTTGTATCTGGTAACAAGAAAAAAGGACGGTTTCCACTGGGGCCCAGAGCAACAGCAAGCTTTTCAACAGATAAAATGAGAGATTGTCCATGCTGTGACACTTGGACCAGCTAGGACGGAGCCGGATGTGAAGAATGTGCTTTACATGGCAGCTGGGGATAGGGGTCTTTCCTGGAGCCTCTGGCAGAAAGCGCCTGGGGAGATTCGTGAGTGGCTACTTGGATGCAGCCTGGAGAAGAGGAGGCTCAGAGGTGACCTCATTGCTGCTTACAACTACCCGAAGGGAGGCTGTAGTTGAGTGGGTATAAATCTCTTCTCACGGGCTGCTAGCACTAGAACAAGAGGACGTGGTCTTAAGCTATGCCAGGGGAGGTTTAGACTAGATGTTAGGAAGAGCTTTTTCACAGAGAGAGTGATCCCTCATTGGAGTGGTCTGCCCAGGGAGGTGGTGGAATTGCCATTCCTGGAGGTGTTTAAGAAGAGACTGGATGAGGAACTCAGTCACATGGTCTAGATAATGGGAGGCTTAGATGGACGGAGCGTGGTTCCCATGGCGCCGGGGTTGTGGGTTCGATCCCTGGGTGGGCGTTCACGTGGGAGTTGGACTAGATGATCCATGTGGGTCCCTTCCAACTTAGAATACCCTGTAATCTCCTAGTTGGAGTTAGACACAGGGACATGCATGTGCCTAAGAGCCGGGCCAATGAAGAGAGCCGAAACAATGACCAAGCAGATAGTGCTGCCCAAGTCGAAGTGTTACCTGTAGAATTAGACTGGCAACACAACGGGGAGTTGTTTCTAGCCCGGTGGCATCAGTTTTTTCTAGTTCGGTCTCTTGCCCATCACCTATCAATGGGCAAGAGACCGACGGGTGGACATAACTATGGACGTCATCTCCCAAGTGATTACGAGGCATGTGCTGCCATCAAGCAGGCAAAGAGGGTCAAGCCTTTGTGGTACGGTGGAAGGTCAACTAAATACAGATATGGAGAAGCCTGGCAGATAGACTACATCAATTTGCCACAAACCTGCCAGGGTAAGCATTATGTGCTTACCATGGTGGAGGCAAACACTGGATGGGTGGAGACATATCCTGTGTTCCGTGCCACTGCTTGTAATACCATCCTTGGCCTCCAGAAGCAAGTCCTGTGGTGGCATGGCACTCCTGATCAAATCGAGTCTGATAATGGGACTCATTTTAAAAACAGCTTAGTTAGCACCTGGGCCAGGAAGTATAGGATTGAATGAGTATTCCACATTCTGTACCATGCCCCAGTGGCTGGAAAGCTCAGGAGGTGGAATGGCTTATTGAAGACCACCTTCAAAGCATTGAGTGGGGGGACACTCAGGAACTGGGACCAGCACTTGGCAGAGGCCACTTAGTAAGTTAATACAAGGGGTTCAGTCAGTCAAGCTGGCCCAGTTCAGTCAGAGTCCCTTCACATCACAGATGGAGACAGAGTACCAATGGCACACCTCAGGGGCATGTTAGGAAAAACTGTTTGGGTCCATCTTAACTCCAGCAAAGATGGGGGTTTTCGTGGGTATATTTATGGGGTGGTTTTTGCCCAAGGGCGCAGTAGCACATGGTGGGTAATGCAAAAGNGCTCAGGAGGTGGAATGGCTTATTGAAGACCACCTTCAAAGCATTGAGTGGGGGGACACTCAGGAACTGGGACCAGCACTTGGCAGAGGCCACTTAGTAAGTTAATACAAGGGGTTCAGTCAGTCAAGCTGGCCCATTTCAGTCAGAGTCCCTTCACATCACAGATGGAGACAGAGTACCAATGGCACACCTCAGGGGCATGTTAGGAAAAACTGTTTGGGTCCATCTTAACTCCAGCAAAGATGGGGGTTTTCGTGGGTATATTTATGGGGTGGTTTTTGCCCAAGGGCGCAGTAGCACATGGTGGGTAATGCAAAAGGATGGAGAGACACGGTTTGTACCTCAGAAATATAACCCTTGCTTGAACCAAGCATTTTAACATCAGACTATTATTATTATATGATATATATAATAGCATTATTATTTAACATCAGAAATGTATATAGTTGAAAGTTCTAAGTTCATTTTTTTGTTGACTATAGTTAAAAGGGAAAATTTTTAAGGGGTGGATAATGGTATGGGGAGAGCTTTATTCTAAAACTTTTCTGCTTTTTACTGGGACAGACAATGGAGGGTTCCTTTCTTATTTCCCCCCCTTCTCCTGCAAGGCATGTGACTAGGGGAGGGGCCTGAGGGCTGGGGCGGGCTGAATGATGGCCAATGGGAGGGTGTGATGACACAAAGACCCTCCCGCAAGGCATGTGACTAGGGGAGGGGCCCCAGGCCTTATAAATACCAGGGCTCACAGAAGCTTCTGGCTCGTGAATGTGCTGGACTGAGGATGCCTCATTTTCGCCTCTGATCTCCACTGCTGCCATTTTGTCCAAGACTATGTGGACCTCAACTCTCCATCTCAGTGCAGCCTTCCCCCCCAATGACCACTGGTTCTCTCTACAGCCCCTCGGACATCTCAGAAAAAGGATCTCTGGCTGTTACTCCGCCGGTTTGCCTATCCTGAACCCTATTCCCCTGCCCCTGGAATCTGGAATCCTGGGGGTGCCCTGGTCTCCTTTGAACTTGGCCCTGCCCCGGGGTTTATTTTTCCCAACTATCTTCAGTCATCATTGTTCCATTCTTATTGCTGATGTTCAAACATATATATGTGTATATATATATATATATTTGTCATTTTTTTTCTCCCAGTAAAGTTCTTAATATATTATTCAAGTATCTCTAACTTCATTTCATACTCTGTCCTAGTTGGCACCAGGACAATGCTTTTCCTAAAACTGTTATATCTTTGTAACTGAGAACTCAGAATCTTTCATCACTGTATTTAAAATCAAATTTATTGGTTTTTCAGGTCTTGGGAGAGCAGAAGTCTGTTTCTAAATATCTTTTAATCACAGCCAAAGGATTTTGAATTTTGCTAGTGCACAGACAGCTGTGATCTTTATAATTGGTTTGTGTGGGTGTCAGTGTTCAGCTCTCCAATGCAATTTGTCAGAAAAGAAATGAGACGTTGAATGAGATGGGGATTAAAGCAGAAAGTTGACTGTATAGATGATTTAGCAGTAATCTAATGTGGAGCTAATTGGCTAGTTTCCAAATTGTGGTTTTGATAGTTTGTTTTTCTCTGAGGAAGACAGTTATTGAGTACTGTGTCTGCTTTGCTGAAGTAAATTAATAAAAGCTTCATGTCTTGGTGTTGTGTTCTACCATCAATTTTTATNACAAACCTGCCAGGGTAAGCATTATGTGCTTACCATGGTGGAGGCAAACACTGGATGGGTGGAGACATATCCTGTGTTCCGTGCCACTGCTTGTAATACCATCCTTGGCCTCCAGAAGCAAGTCCTGTGGTGGCATGGCACTCCTGATCAAATCGAGTCTGATAATGGGACTCATTTTAAAAACAGCTTAGTTAGCACCTGGGCCAGGAAGTATAGGATTGAATGAGTATTCCACATTCTGTACCATGCCCCAGCGGCTGGAAAGCTCAAGAGGTGGAATGGCTTATTGAAGACCACCTTCAAAGCATTGAGTGGGGGGACACTCAGGAACTGGGACCAGCACTTGGCAGAGGCCACTTAGTAAGTTAATACAAGGGGTTCAGTCAGTCAAGCTGGCCCATTTCAGTCAGAGTCCCTTCACATCACAGATGGAGACAGAGTACCAATGGCACACCTCAGGGGCATGTTAGGAAAAACTGTTTGGGTCCATCTTAACTCCAGCAAAGATGGGGGTTTTCGTGGGTATATTTATGGGGTGGTTTTTGCCCAAGGGCGCAGTAGCACATGGTGGGTAATGCAAAAGGATGGAGAGACACGGTTTGTACCTCAGAAATATAACCCTTGCTTGAACCAAGCATTTTAACATCAGACTATTATTATTATATGATATATATAATAGCATTATTATTTAACATCAGAAATGTATATAGTTGAAAGTTCTAAGTTCATTTTTTTGTTGACTATAGTTAAAAGGGAAAATTTTTAAGGGGTGGATAATGGTATGGGGAGAGCTTTATTCTAAAACTTTTCTGCTTTTTACTGGGACAGACAATGGAGGGTTCCTTTCTTATTTCCCCCCCTTCTCCTGCAAGGCNGGGTTCCTTTCTTATTTGCCCCCTTTCTCCTGCAGGGCATGTGACTAGGGGAGGGGCCTGAGGGCTGGGGCGGGCTGAATGATGGCCAATGGGAGGGTGTGATGACACAAAGACCCTCCCGCAAGGCATGTGACTAGGGGAGGGGCCCCAGGCCTTATAAATACCAGGGCTCACAGAAGCTTCTGGCTCGTGAATGTGCTGGACTGAGGATACCTCATTTTCGCCTCTGATCTCCACTGCTGCCATTTTGTCCAAGACTATGTGGACCTCAACTCTCCATCTCAGTGCAGCCTTCCCCCCCAATGACCACTGGTTCTCTCTACAGCCCCTCGGACATCTCAGAAAAAGGATCTCTGGCTGTTACTCCGCCGGTTTGCCTATCCTGAACCCTATTCCCCTGCCCCTGGAATCTGGAATCCTGGGGGTGCCCTGGTCTCCTTTGAACTTGGCCCTGCCCCGGGGTTTATTTTTCCCAACTATCTTCAGTCATCACTGTTCCATTCTTATTGCTGATGTTCAAACATATATATGTGTATATATATATATATATTTGTCATCTTTTTTCTCCCAGTAAAGTTCTTAATATATTATTCAAGTATCTCTAACTTCATTTCATACTCTGTCCTAGTTGGCACCAGGACAATGCTTTTCCTAAAACTGTTATATCTTTGTAACTGAGAACTCAGAATCTTTCATCACTGTATTTAAAATCAAATTTATTGGTTTTTCAGGTCTTGGGAGAGCAGAAGTCTGTTTCTAAATATCTTTTAATCACAGCCAAAGGATTTTGAATTTTGCTAGTGCACAGACAGCTGTGATCTTTATAATTGGTTTGTGTGGGTGTCAGTGTTCAGCTCTCCAATGCAATTTGTCAGAAAAGAAATGAGACGTTGAATGAGATGGGGATTAAAGCAGAAAGTTGACTGTATAGATGATTTAGCAGTAATCTAATGTGGAGCTAATTGGCTAGTTTCCAAATTGTGGTTTTGATAGTTTGTTTTTCTCTGAGAAAGACAGTTATTGAGTACTGTGTCTGCTTTGCTGAAGTAAATTAATAAAAGCTTCATGTCTTGGTGTTGTGTTCTACCATCAATTTTTATCTTGTATGGTACAATTGTTTACTCTTATGTGTATGGATCATGATATTAACACTAAAAACGTAGCAAATGCTAGCCATGTGTAGGCCACCAGGAATTTTGTATTTTACATTATTAGTGCCACAACTTCACTCTAGGCTGTTACACAGCTGGTGAATTTTTAATGTTTGACTTTCGGTTGTCATCTATATTAGACTCAAAAGTCAGTGGAATGCAAAAGGGATGGCTTGCCCCCCAGAACCATGATGATTATTTAAGTGTTCATGGACTTCTGCTGCAGTTAGATTGGAAACTTTGTCTCCAGGGTAACTCTGCTGGAAGAATTTACAATTAAGCTAAATATCTAAAGTGCTTCAGTCAAACAAGTTAGTTAATAGAACTGAGGGAAACAGAACACTGGAATGGAAGGACATATAAAATGCAATTGTTACAATTTTTTTTTTCTATATGGAAGTATAGTTTCTCTGTGGTGAGATTTTCCTTATGTCAGCTGTGAATCAGATGGAAAAGTTTACTCAAGTTATTGAGTCTTTAGGAGTTAGCTCACCAGTTTCTGTGAAGATATCAGCCTCTGTTTTTTATTGGATTTTACTTACATTTATTGGTCAATGCCACTTTGTTAAGCAGAAAACATTTAGAATACTAGTATGAATCATTTTCCATTATAATGCATTCTTAGGTTGTTACTTGCATTAGTAGTAAGTCGGAGAATATGTATGATTTTCATCTCCCACCTGTGCAAGATGCTACATTTTGTGCCATACCCTGAGGTTAATTTGTGAGCAAACACTGCCAAAATTTCTTTTTTGGAAATCGGGCAGTTAAAACACCTTAAGGAGACCTTTGTCCTGTGCGTTTAAAAACCTAAATATGCTTTAAGCATTATCCCAAGTGGAGTTCCAGTCTTCTATGCCTTGGCTGTAGCAGAAGAGACTTTCCTTGCAGGGGGTGTTTTCTGGGGACTCTTGTAATCTGACAGGAGATGGGATGCTTGTGGAGCTGACAGAATACGCTGCAGTGATAACCTTTGTTTATATCTGTTCTGGAGCAATGAATGTAGAATCGTTGTTTGGGGTTTTTTTGCAAAGAGAAATTTTATTGTTCCTGTGGTAAATGTTCATTGCTTACACGTACCGGTATGTTCTGATTTGAACTCAACATAAGTCAGTATCTTTTTCATAGCAGTGAACACCTACACTCCAAAGATTTTTGAAAGTGGAACTACAGATGGCATACTTGTGCCTTCGTGTTGGAATCATGGGACTATTCTGTGTGTGTGCCTAATGCCATAAGTGCCTGTGCTTGTGTTCTGTGGCTGTTGCAAAAGCAGATGTTATGTATCTCATCAACGAATGATGTTTGCCTTAGTTCTTTGAATAATTAATGTTTGGAAGTATTAACAGGTTTAAAAAAAATTTCAGGACTTATTTAAGGTGGGTTTGGTTTTTTTTTCCTTTTAGGTGGCCTGGCTTTAGCTCAAGTACTGTTTTTTTATGTGAAATACCTGGTTCTATATGGTGTTCCCGCTCTCCTCCTTCAAATGGATGGACTCAAACCTCCAGCTCTGCCTTGCTGTGTGAGCCTGATGCACAGTTTCACTAAAATGTGGAGGTTAGTCCTTACTGCTTTTCAGACAGTTTATTGCTAATATATGGCAGTCAGAGTATAAGAACATATATGTGTGTTTGTGCTCACAGGTATGTTTGCTTTCATGTCCTTGTGCTTTTCCTCTCAACCTCATGATTCGCCTTTAGTACTTTTTAAATGAACTTCAATTTGTTAGTTGCTTTTTTCACAGTGGATGGATAAAGCGAAGCACCCCTTCCAGCATTTTCATCCTCTTAATTACTGGAATTAGGCTCAGCCTGCTGAGCTTCACTAACAGTAATCGTTTTTTCTGGTTATCTATTAAATGGCTGATTTTTTTCATTTTTGGTCTAAACCCTGTGTTTCAGTTTGAAATCCTTCTGGAGAAGGAACATAAATGCCTGATTAATCACATGAGGAAAGGTGGAGTTACAGTACTTCAATGTAGAGAGACATATGGTAGAAGAAGTCTTCAACACATTAGAAGTACTATGAAAATTGTACTTATTTATAAAGTAGGATAAATTTCTGGATCTCCTTTGCTTTTAAGGAAGTTTCAGCACAGTATTTCACAAAAAACTTTAGAGTTTTGAATCTTGTGGTTGCTTCAAATCAGTGTTCACTGAAGTCTTTTCACTGAAAAATGTCTCCCAGGAGGATTCTGCTTAATTTTAAGCTTCTGAGTGACAGTGGATTCACTTGACTTCTCTCCTCTGTACTATCCCATATTCCTCCAGTCTGTGGTTTTGTGTGCCCCAGACTTCTAAAAACATTCTTAAAACGATTTAGACTTCTCAGTGCAGAGACTTCTCTCATGTTGTGTTAGTGCAGAACCTGTCAGAATGGTGCTTAGCTGATCTTACTCCGATGCTTACCCTTACCCTGACTGCCTTGCAATATGAATAATGGTTTACACTTTAGTCATGAAACTATAGGGCTGCTGTTACCAGTTTTATTGGATGAGATTTTAATTTTTTCAGCGTGAAGCTGGTTGTAACAAGAAAGCTTTATAGTTTGTAAGAGTTGGCAACTGTAGATCTATAGTACTCAAAGAAATGTAGCAGGCATAGAGTGCAGAAAACAGATAAATTATTGAAGTATTTTAGCCGCTAACAGCTGCTTTGGTTTAAAAGCTCTTTCAGAGTTTGGACTGAATTTAAGGCCTACAGTGTTAATATAGAAATCTGTGGTTTTTACCAGGCACTCTCCTGAGAGCTGCATCTCTTGGCCTGTTGGCCCTTGCAAGCAGAGTTGCAAATAGTAGCAATTTTTCCCTGTTCTCAGTTGTTATTCCAGGGAATTTTTATATTACTCTGGAAGTGGCAAATCAAAATGAGCTTCAGCACAAATACCACTGACACTGCTGTGCCAGGTAGTTACTCTGCACCTGTAAATATGTCTAGTGTATCACAGTAAGAACATTGGGTATTCCTTAAAGTCCCTTAAAAAAGAAGTCCTGGTGGGTGTGCTCAAAGCCAGATTAGGGTTAGGGTGCTTTGAGTGTGCACCATCCTTGCCTGGAGAGTGGTTTTAAGCCCATGTGGCAGGCTACCACTGCACCCTCCTGGCGAGGTTGACACAGCATACAGGAGTCCGGCGCACCCCCAAGCGAACTGCCCTGCCATGTGGGGCATGGCAGTCCTACCCCCTGGCGTGGGGCAGTTCTGCCACGCGGGACAGCACAGGCACTGCCATGAAGAATCAGGGTGGCTCGGCGGAAAAAACCCCCGCAATGTATTGAAGCTGTGAAATTTGGTCCATGATGCACTGACGGTTTGCTCTAATATACTTGTCTTAATTTCTTGTTCTGAAAGTCCTGTAGATAGTAGAACTCTCTACAGCTACTAATGTTATGGGTTGTTCTCAATTATCTAACAAGTTTTGTGAGTGCCCTGAATGATGATGCCCTTAAGCATTTGCAGTTAAATTCTTTAATCACATAATCCAGAGGCTTTGCAGTCTTTTGTGGTATGTTGGTGTGTTGTGCTAGAATGTCATGTAAGAAGTAGGAATAGCCTTTATTTCTGAACTGTAACACTAAACAGGACAGGAAGTTTGCAAATTATGGGTTTAGCAGAAAAGCCAGCAAAAGAGATGGGAAGTAAATGGCTCTAATTGTGAAACCTTAGGAAAAGTGACACTGTGTTTCCTTAAATGCCAAATAGGTTTTTGTAGTTGGTGAATACAAGGTCTTCAATATGAATGTTTCTAACAACTTTATTAGAGTGGGTCAAATTTAAATGTTAATAATGCACTACCTAGTTCTGAGATGGTAGAGTGACATTTTACCAGACTCTATTTTCATAAAATGGTAGTCTGGTTAAACTTATTAGAGGCTTGTGTGGGCCAGGTTGGGAAACAGTGGGCTGGAACGAGCCAGTTGATAAGGAGTACACCACTGTTTTCTGCTGGCTGGCATCAGAGGAGCTGCTCAGAAAAAGGTGCTTGTGTGTGCTTGGCTCACTCTTACCCTTCTTGCTGGTGTCTACTGGAGAATACTGTCAGAAACAGAGTATTATGCTGGCTAGGCTTTCAGAGACCCAGTGGCTATTCTGGTCTCAAAGCTTTTGGCAGTGCATATCTTGGAGAAGAGGTAGCCTGAAGAGAAAGACGACGTGAATGTCACAATGTAAGGAATGCAAATATGCTCCTTAGGTGTCTTCCACCACCACCTGGTGTCCTTTGAGCATAACAAAGCTTTTGATCCAATCCATCCAGACCAGTGTCACTTACAATCAGTACATGCTGACATAATTCACTGTGATAAAGCAGGTGGAAGAGCTTTCAGTCAAGAAGGCAAGAAAGATACTGCAGTCTGTCTAAAGTTACTCTAGAGCTGAAAAGCAAAGCAGGTATTAAAAAACCAAATCAGGTATTCTGCCTCTCTATTTATGGTGTTAAACAATAATCTAAATTGTGTTCATTCAAACCAAAAATAAAAGACTTTAATTAAAGAAGTTATCAACCTTATATTAGGTTCTCCATAAGTCACATTTCATCAAGACAATCTCTCAAGTCAAAAATTTATTAATCTTGTTTGCTGTCTCAAGACAAATACAGGTGTTGAATGTCTAACTGTGGTTTCATTTTACCAAGGTATCATTAGCTTACAAAATATGCAGCTGCGTATCTAATAAATGCATGATAAATGTATTGCTATTCAAAAGCTTTATTATAGCTGTGAAAAGGAGTCTCTGAGCTCCTGACTTCCAGAGAAGATAGCAGTTCAGTGGCACACGAACTTCGTTTTAATGTCTGCTTTACCTTAAGTTGTGAGGAATTTGAATTGAGTTTTTGTCACCAAGGTTACAAGCAAGGTAATAAGTTCTGGGAGAGAACCAATGTTGCTGGAAACTTGTAAGTGCTTTTGAAGAATTAGTTAAGGCTGATGCCTGCCATCCAACTTTTCAAGTGGAGGTGTCAATTGTGCAGCACAACTGGAAAAAGTGGTGGGGCTGCTGAAACTTGCAAATATACTTCAATGTGGAAAAATACTGTAGTGGAAGAGTAAGGGAGTGGAAACTACAGAAACGATAGATAGTACATGACTAAACTGTCTATAACTACCTGAAAGGGGATTGTAGACAGGCAGGGATTTGTCTTTTCTCTCTGGCCATTGGAGATAGAACAAAAGGTCATGGTGTTAAGCTCCAGCAAGGGAGGTTCAGACTTGACATTAGGAAAGTTTTTCGCTGAAAGAGTGATCCGGCATTGGAATGCGTTGCCCATGGAGGTGGTTCAATCGCCATCCCTTGAGGTATTTAAGGGTAGACTGGATGAGGTATTTAGGGCCATGATATAAATGTTATAGCTGTTAGGTTTTAGTTGGATTATAGGTTGGACTTGATGATCTTCAAGGTCTTTTCCAACCTTAGCAACACTGTGATACTGTGAAATCCTATGTCAATGTTGACATTTTGGTAAATGATTCTGGCAATATATTCCACAAAGAAATTGGTTAGTTTATACATTAGGACAACAGACTGACTGCTGTTCATGGGAAAGAAAAATTGTGTTTCCATTTTTGTTTCTCTACTGTGTTACTAAGTATGATGAGTGCTCTTCTGAAAAGATACTGGACACGTTGATCGGATATGTTTTGACATGCGATAGGAACAGCATGGCATAGGAAGGCAATTATCTCTGGTCACAAACTGATTTGAAATGTACAGAGGCACATGATGCTCAGGGGGTTGAAGTGCCTCTCCAGTGCAGACAGACTGAGTGTTTGGGTTGTTCAGCTGGAAAAGAGAAGGCTCTGGGGAGACCATATAGCACCTACCAGTACCTAAAAGGGGGCTTATAAGAAAGAGGGAGAAAAACTTCGTATATTGGCAGGTAGTGATAGAACAAGGGAGAATGGTTTTAAAGTGAAAGATGAGAGGTTTACTTTAGGTGATAAGAGGCAATTCTTTACTGAGAGTGTGGTGAGGCACTGGAACAGGTTGCCCAGAAAAGTTGTGGATGCCTCATCCCTGGAAGTTTTTAAGGCCAGGTTGGATGGAGCCCTGACCAACCTATTCAGGTGGAAGGTGCCCCTGCCCATGGCTGGGGAGTTGGAACTGGATGATCTTTAAAGGTCTTTTTCAACCCAAACCGATCTATGGTTCTGTGACCTCTTCTTTGTCTTTCCACCTTAAAATTTGTTCATTCCCAGTATCTGATCCCAAAATAATTGGGAGAAGTGTGTTGGGGACAAATTATGCAACAACTTGATGAATGTTTAATATAGGTTAGTGTCAGCAATGGTAGAGAATTTTCAGGAAGGCAGAAGTGGCATTCGAACAGTAAATTTCACCATCTTGAGTACTGTGTCCAGTTGTGGGCTCCCCAGTTTAAGAAGGATGTTGAGCTGCTTGAGAGGGTCCAGAGAAGGGC
>WEKX01026011.1:156736-168064 GCA_013390025.1 Pitta sordida
TGGATTATAGGTTGGACTTGATGATCTTCAAGGTCTTTTCCAACCTTAGCAACACTGTGATACTGTGAAATCCTATGTCAATGTTGACATTTTGGTAAATGATTCTGGCAATATATTCCACAAAGAAATTGGTTAGTTTATACATTAGGACGACAGACTGACTGCTGTTCATGGGAAAGAAAAATTGTGTTTCCATTTTTGTTTCTCTACTGTGTTACTAAGTATGATGAGTGCTCTTCTGAAAAGATACTGGACACGTTGATCGGATATGTTTTGACATGCGATAGGAACAGCATGGCATAGGAAGGCAATTATCTCTGGTCACAAACTGATTTGAAATGTACAGAGGCACATGATGCTCAGGGGGTTGAAGTGCCTCTCCAGTGCAGACAGACTGAGTGTTTGGGTTGTTCAGCTGGAAAAGAGAAGGCTCTGGGGAGACCATATAGCACCTACCAGTACCTAAAAGGGGGCTTATAAGAAAGAGGGAGAAAAACTTCGTATATTGGCAGGTAGTGATAGAACAAGGGAGAATGGTTTTAAAGTGAAAGATGAGAGGTTTACTTTAGGTGATAAGAGGCAATTCTTTACTGAGAGTGTGGTGAGGCACTGGAACAGGTTGCCCAGAAAAGTTGTGGATGCCTCATCCCTGGAAGTTTTCAAGGCCAGGTTGGATGGAGCCCTGACCAACCTATTCAGGTGGAAGGTGCCCCTGCCCATGGCTGGGGAGTTGGAACTGGATGATCTTTAAAGGTCTTTTTCAACCCAAACCGATCTATGGTTCTGTGACCTCTTCTTTGTCTTTCCACCTTAAAATTTGTTCATTCCCAGTATCTGATCCCAAAATAATTGGGAGAAGTGTGTTGGGGACAAATTATGCAACAACTTGATGAATGTTTAATATAGGTTAGTGTCAGCAATGGTAGAGAATTTTCAGGAAGGCAGAAGTGGCATTCGAACAGTAAATTTCACCATCTTGAGTACTGTGTCCAGTTGTGGGCTCCCCAGTTTAAGAAGGATGTTGAGCTGCTTGAGAGGGTCCAGAGAAGGGCGACAAGGATGGTGAAGGGACTGGAGGGCAAGCCCTATGGGGAGCGACTACAGGAACTGGGGTTGTTCAGCCTGGAGAAGAGGAGGCTCAGGGGTGACCTCATTGCTGTTTACAACTGCCTGCGGGGAGGTTGCCGCCAGGTGGGTGTGGACCTCTTCTTTCAGGCTGACAGCACCGGAACAAGAGAGCACGGCCTCAAGCTACGCCAGGGGAGGTTTAAACTTAATGTTAGGAAGCGGTTTTTCACAGAGAGAGTGATTGCACATTGGAATGGACTGCCCAGGGAGGTGGTGGAGTCACCGTCCCTGGAGGTGTTTAAGAGAAGACTTGATGAGGAGCTTAGTGACATGGTCTAGCTGGGGGGTGTAGGGCTGGATGATCCTGTGGGTCCCCTCCGACTCAGAGTGGCCTACTAGACTGTGAGGGAACTAGGTTTGTGTTTACTGCTGGGATGTGCTCTCGGTCGCTGTACAGGTGTTAGATGGTGAGTTGGACTAGATGATCCTTATGGGTCCCTTCCAACTCATAATATTCTGTGAATTCTGTGAATTCTGTGAATTTCATCTACAATAAAGATAATGGAGTTTAAGAAATGCTGCCAGAGAAAAACAAAAGCTGCAATGGCAAGAATCTGTCCATTTTCAAGTACTGTACTGTAAATTCTGGATTCCACCTTGTATTTAACACCTTGATTCTCCACCGGACAAGAATCTGATATGAATCACGCCCCCATTTTCTTGCAAGCTAATGGGCGGACTAGGAGGCCTGTAATTTGCTTATAGAGGCACACATTCACACTTTTATACGAACACACATTAATTTTGTCATACGTGTTTTGGTGACATCAAAAAATGGCTCACGTGTTATGATCTGCAAGATACTGTCTGCAATTCAGTCTGGTTAAAGTGCTAAAGCAGTGTTTCCCTTACATGAAAAAAATGTGGTCTATGTGCAAGAGCTCTGAGTTGTTCCAAATTATGGATTAGAGTTTTGCCATGGGCTAATCACATTCTTCACTATAGCCATCCCATAGAAAAAGGGTCTACAAATGAAAATGTGCATTTATCTGCATCTCTTTCTTCCTCATCCCGATACTTTTTGTCTACTGTTTCTGTTGTTCCTGAAACATTCCTCCCTCTGTGTATGTGTATCAAAAAGGACTGTACCAGGGGTTTTTCTTTTGTTTCAGGATCTTTTCTAGGAAAAGACAAGTCTGATACTGATGTCATGTGTGAGCATGAGCACAAGAGATCACTGTGACCACATGCAGTAATTTTGGAATGATGAATAGCATGGAGAAAGTTACCATCTTTTATTTCTGACTTTTAAGAGTATTTATTTAATTGTCTGTTCTTAGTTTATGGTGAGGACTGGAATAGATTTTTAAGCAAGGGAAATGGCTTTCCTGACCTGTAGAGGGAAGGTAATCACTGAAGTGCATTTTCAGCTCTGTGTTTAAGTAAGATCAGAAGGGGTGATTTGGGAAGGTTGCCTCCTTAAAATCCCAGATAGCCAGTGTCTGGCACAAGTTAACACAAACATAATTGTCTATAACAATAACAACTATTGCTGTGCTGCAGATACCTGTAGTCAGAACGACATCCCTGCTTCTGGACTTAGAATAATGTGCCTTAACACATTTAGGGGCTTGTACTCTAACAAATGGTGATAGTCTCTTTCTTTGTTTGGGTGTTGTAGTGCTCTTTTGTTGTGATGTTTCTGGATAGGCTGACGGATTGTCTGAAATGGGAGATAGCAGATATTATCCCTAAATTTCTCCCTCCTATGGGTTTAGTTCTCTGATTATACGTTAGTAATAACAGCAAATTGCTGTTATTGTTGTGCTGCTGTTTAGAGGTAATTGCAGGGCAAAAAGGAAGCATGCTAAATGATAGGTCAGACTCCTTTACATGGCAGGAATCTTTAGGAGTCAGTGAATTTACGACTCCTTAAAAAATTTGCACAAGGTAAGGAGAGGCAAGCAATGAAAAGAAACTCCATATATCCATGGCAGTTTGAAGAAGGGATTCAGCGTGAATCCTCTGAAGCCTAGCAGAAGCTTGAATGATACATCCATCTGTGGTTCAGATCTGCTGCCCACCTTGCTGTCTGAAGTTGTCTCTGAAGTTGTGTGCCTGGGGAGAGGATACTGTCTGGGGCTTGGAGCCAGGGATACTGGACGAAGCTACTTGTACTATGAACAGAGAATCTCATTTTCAGTGGTGTAAATGGCCTGGCAGTCAGTTTCAAGACGATCAGATGTTTTCAGGTGATTTGTATTTATCTTCCAGTTCATGCATAGACAGGTTTGTTTTTGCAAGAACTCTGTGCCTGTGATGGGCAGTACACAGCAGCTGGAACTGAGAGACAAGAAAAGGAACAAGAAAGGAACTGAGTGAAGGAACATCCATGTTTCCCTTTCCTCTGCAGTTCAGATCTCTCCTCTGGTATATTTCCACCCTTTGATATTTTCAAAGGAAAAAGTGGCCCAATGTGTTGTGGACAGTGTATCAAGTAAAATAAAAATGTCCTTTAATTATCCAGCTTCTCACTGGTTTTAATTTTAAAAAAATGTTAATGCTGCAGCATTTCTATTTCAAAATTAAAAGGCATCTTTTTCCCACTCTATATTTTTAGGGTCAACTTAAATACAGAAAAATACTATTGAAAAGGATAGTTGGACTAAATAGCGTTAAAATAGCCTAGTGCATATGAGTAAGGGAAAACTGGATTGAAAATTAAGAACAGAATAAATCAATATTGTCAAAGTGTGCAGAAGCCCTTTTTTCTGGACTTCAGCACTGAAGTCATAAGATGTGGTTTTTGTGTCGTGTCTGTACAAGTACACCGAGTTAATTCCCAAATTGGGAATAGAAATAACATGTATAAGAACAGTTTTGTCATGGAATGCTTGCGTGTGTGTAAAGTGGTAGATGATGTGCTTTAAAATGCTTACTGGATATTAGTTTGCATTCTTGAGAAGTTTTTTATGTGGTCTTTGAGGATGCTGGGTGTGAGTCTTGGGAAGGAAAGGGTTCTTTCCCTCTGTTGGTTGGTACGGACTAGGGTTGAATGTAAGGCAGATCTCCCTGTATGCCCTTGTCCCCTACAACCCCTTGGTACCCCTAAGCAGTATGATTTGGTGTTAAATACACAGCTGCTGTGCAGAGTGACAGCTGGAGTCACGGTGGGCTTTTGAAAAGGAGAGCCCTCTTTAGAAAGGCTGTGGAATTATATGTAACCTTTAAATGCTTTCCAGTATTAAAGTACTTCAGCTTCTTCCCCCAGTATTGGGCATTTAACCGCAGAATTAGTGCACAATTTTAATAGCAGAGTAACTTGTTTCTAAAATTGAAAAATAACACTCTCCCTGATTTATTGTAGTTTTTGTTAAGTGCTGTGAAGCTTAAAGCCAAGTACTGCTCTGTGATGCATTGTTTTTAGCTAATGTGTCACCTGAATATATGGAAGATTTTAGTTCTGGACTGGTTAGTCATTTTGTCACTGATGGAGACCAAAGATTTAAGTGCTTTTGACATCAGCTAAATTAGTGCGTGCTATAGTTATCTCCTGTTTAATACCAGCTAATACCAGCTCCTGTTTATAACCAGCTCAATTTGCTGGTTATATTAAAGCTTTAAAAGGCTTCTTAAATCTCTTCAGTAGACAAAAAGATCTGGGTTCTTTTGTAGTGTAAAAAGAGGTACAGTAATGAAGCACCCTAATCCTTCATGGATCTAAAATTACATAATTATTGTGAATTTATTTGTGTAATGACTCCATTGTTGCTGTAATTTGAAACTGCTGGGTTTTTTCAACAATCAAGCTAAGCCCACCTACTGCTAATCACCTGTGAGGCCCATTCTTCATATTTGACATGAGCTCTGCATAGTTACAAACTATTACTGCTGTTCATATTTGACAAACAGCACTCTGCTGCCTCACGACTACTGTAGAAAATGAGTAATGGCTGTTAATAAACTTGTTTGCTCTGTTTGCAATAAGGAGAGAGATCTCATAGTAATTGGGCAATCACACTGCAGTGCAGGAATCTTATGTGAGAGACTGAGGGAGAATTTACCCTATGGGAGTTTGCCACTAATGGGCATTAGGTTTCTTCTGCTCTCCATGAGCTACCACAGGCTTTTGAAGAATTGTGGAAGGTATAAAATTAAAGTAATATTTCATCTGAAGGGTTGTGGGAGAGATTAACAGAATAAAAATAAGACTTTGCTCTTTTTAAGAAAGAGTCTGCTGAATTGTATCACCAAGATCCAGTGTGATTGGATATGTGAGAAACAGAATCAATTTATTTTAAAGGCTCCAAAGTAGGCAGAGCTGTGTGTAATCTTAAACCAACACTGACAATGAGGAGATACAGAGGTGAGGGGGAGTAACTGCCTAGAATCATTAAAACTTTCCTCAGGCTTTCTGATATAATACAAGATCCATGTTTGAATTTAAATAAAACAACAAAATATAGTAGGTGGTAGATCCAATTTCTCGGCTGGAGGCCACTAGCTTTGTGAAATGTTTTTATGTGTTCCTTAAAAGAACTTTCTCCTTCTCCTTGTGGCCATCTTCATGTAGGTTATTTTTACCATGCATGTCTCCAGTCTCCCTGTGATGCTATGCAGTAAATATTTTCCAAGTAGAATATTTAGAGTTTTACCTTAAAGTGGTCACATGTCTACGGAGTACTCCTTTTGTGAAGTAAGGTGAATGTTTGTGCATTGGCCATATCGGTGCTGCAGATCATTACAGCATGAGCAGGAACTCTGGAGGCTGGACAGAGGCAGCTTTGGTTGTTCTAATAATGGGGGAAACCTAAAGGCAATTTGTGTACTGCTGAATCATTCCAGGAAGAAACAGAACACAGATTCAAAGTGGTTTATCTAAGAATGAAGTTTAAAAATTCCAGTATGTCCTTAAGCAAGTGTCAGAGAATATGATAAAAAGATATATGTGTGTGTATACAAGTCCTGCTTTTTATTACTGTAACAAGAAATTGTTTGTCAAAGATATGACATGAAAGCACTTGACAGTCTTCATATTTTTGCTTTCAACTAGCATGGATCTTTTTCTTTACTTCTAGCTGTGTTTTTACATTGAAATGAAAGAAAGCTGCTACTAGCTTGCTGCATTGCAGATGGTTGAAATCAAAGATTGCAAACAAAAGATAGTCCATTGAAGCTTGAGATCTAGGCTTAGCAAGTTCTTAAGAGCTTGATATTCAGAAGAATATTGAATTCACTTCAACAGGAATTTTCTTGTTGGACTGAGCTAGGATTTTTGTTCTATGTTGCATGGTAAGAATGGAGATGCATAGGAGATGATAGGATTTGCTTTTCACTTTGAAGGAATGCCAAAAGAATTCCATATATGTATTTGTTCCCAATTCTACTACCATATCAGTGGGCAAACTAATATCTCTATGTGGGTGGAATTCACCAAGTGTATGGCAGTAATTGAAAGGCTGAAGTGAAAAATGAGAGCTCCAAGAATGTGGTTGTATGTGGCAAAAGAATCCCCCCAAAAATATTGCAATGTGACCTTAAAGGCTCAATGTCCAAAAGTATATTCTATGCTTTGCCTTACAGATAAATCCAAACAGAATACTTAATTGGACTGAATTGCATTTTTCATCATGTATCTTTGTCTTCATTTTAAACTGGCAATGCTAAACTATCTGGGAATTTTAAGTTTGCCTGCTGTATTTACTGCTACTGTAAAATCTTCTGTGACAATTGTTGTCTTTCTATTTTAAGTTGTCCATCAACTTTCTACATAGGATATCAGAGTATGGCGGCAGTTATGCTATTTAGAGGAAGAATTGTGCTGATTGTCTATCTAAGCTTTGCTATGAAGGTGTGAGTTTCAGGTAAACTTGCAGAAAACTGTCTGAATCAATGCAAGCTATAGACAAGCAAAGTGTCTTGTAAAAGTATGGCTGGATTTCCCTGATGTGGCCTTAATAATGAAGATGGTGACGAATGAATTGGTAGCACTCATTGCTTGGAAAATACTCTACTTGGTAGGCATTACGGCCTCTGGGAGGATTTGCTTTAGCAGTTTCGTATTTCATTGAGATATTAAATAACAGTATGCACCTACTTTACTACCAGGAAAGCAGATGGCAATCTTACTCTTTAGACAAGACCCTAAAAATTGTTTCAGATTTGCATTACACACTTGTGATTATTTGTAATGTGGAAGGATTAATCTTTGAGGGATTGCCTACTGGGGAAGTTGCCACAGGCAGCATTGGAAAAAACATGAGCACGCATAGGAGAATCCAGAAAAGTAGTTTGGAATGGCTAAGTGGTAGGATGTCTGTTTGGAAATCTTTGGTTTACGCAGTCTTCTGGACATCCTTGCTGTAGAAGATTGCTTGAGAATGAGGGACAATGAAGCACCTTGAGTGCTGGGTCAGTGAAAGCAGCTGTTATTCAATGACCTCTCAGTCTCCAGTGCAAAATGTTCTGTTGTGAGGGAGACTCTTGGTCAGCAGTTGACTGGCTAAATGCCATTTATTTACAAAGACAGCTAATGGAAGTGCTGGTCTTGCAAACACCATTCTACAATTAAATAGGGCAGGCAGCTCTAAGGGTATGGGAATGAGTTAGACTTTCTAAGATCAAGTTTAGCCACATTTTAAAAGGAATGACAAGTAACCATTGTTGAAACTTTGAAGCAACTAAAATGCTATTTTTGAGATGGTGAGTACCCAGAGTACTAAAACTATAATAAATAACCCACTTGTTGCATTTCATTGTTGCCATAAATGGCAACTAGGCTAACTGATTTGGAGAGATTTTTGCGCAGTTGTATTGTTTGCTTGAGTGAAATGTGGGATAGTGGTGCCAAATCTTCCAAGATTATGCTGCATGTTGCATGATTTGTTGTGCTTTGTTTCCAGGAGTAGTGTGCAGCCCAGCAATCCCGGGGTGGAACTGGCAGAAAACAAGGCTGCACTGGTTTCTTTTCAGCACATGACTTAAAAATACGGATATATAGAATCAGGGTTTGGCAATTCAAATTATTACAATTAGTTTCATAAAAAATTAGTAGTTTGATTATTTTAAATTCTTATAATCCTAACATGTGCTCAGTACTCTGGACTGGATGGTCCTGGGGGTCCCTTTCAGCTCAGAGTGGCCTGTGAGCCTGTGAGGGAACTAGGTTTATGTCCACAGCTCTGGGGTGTGGGTTCGATCCCTGTATGGGCATTAGCTGGGGAGTTGGACTAGATGATCCTTGTGGGTCCCTTCCAACTCGTAGTATTCTGTGATTCTGTGATTTTTGTATTATTGTAACTCATTGGGAGTGAAGTCTCAACAGTCAAACCTTGTTGTGAGTTGGGGGGTCCCTTAGCCAGCATACTGGAGTTGTGAATTGTAATCCCTAACACAGCTAGTGAGAACCAGTTTTCTAGGTAAGTGTGGGGTCAAGTCCTTAAATAGAAGAAGCTGGCATAACTTCATTGAGTTTAAAAGTTGTGTACTGAAGGCTCACAAAATTCCTCTGTTGGCTTAAACCAGGGTTTAGACCTCAGTTAGAGGAAGGCGCAGCTTTGTGGAAAATGGGACCCTAAACAATCCATTGGATGCTATGTGCTTATAATTTTTTAATTTTCCCTAATTAACTTTGTGCTGAATTTGAATTTGGAGGCAGGTCATTGCATTATGCATTTAGCTTTCAGAGCAGAAACTGCACATCTGTGAAATAATTTTGAAAATGTACCTTGAGGAGAGAGATGTATGCTTGTAGGCAGAGGTTTCAAAGTTTGCATTTTGGAAAAGGTCTTTGACCTGGCATATGTGTATTGGTGTTCACCAATTTGTAATTGATATCCTGGGAAAAGACAAATTTGATTATGATGGATTGTAAGTACAGCCATTTGTGGAATTCCTAGATTGATACAATTCAATGTTTAACAAAAGCATGAAAGTTGTGTACAGAACTGTGAATCAAAACTGCCCTTCAGAGTAACAGAACTAGCGATGCTTTCGTTTTTAAAAAAGCTCTCAAATTATCTGCAATGATTATGAAAATGAGGTAAAATGTATCTCCCCTTTGTTGTTCCATTGACTAGTCAAGATTTTGCTCTGTTCAAAGACCATTACTATTTTGATAAACTAGATTTTACTTATTTCTTGAAAATGCTATATTGCTACTGACATTTGAAAAGTTTAGAGAATCTAACTGGTAAATCAGTTTCTGCTTGTATTACTATGGATATCTTCTCTTGTTATTTTTGATTTTAATGAAAACATTTGTTTAAAAAAACAGTGCTTGTTACAGGATTTCTGAAAGTATTTGTGAGACTTCTATGCAACTGAGGGACCCTAAATTGCAAGAACTGCTAGATAAACCCTATATTTTCCAGAGAACCTCAGGATGTGGTTCCCCCCAAGATGTGGGAAGTTGCTTATAAACTGTCATAAAATCAAGTGATGGATGTACTTTATAGACAGTAGGTAATCATGTTAGTATGGAGGCGTAATTCTGTGTTAATTTTGGGGAACACTGTCATGCCTGATAGGTGTAGTCATCTGATATTGCAGGGATCACTGTGAGTAGTGTTTTGTCAAAACCAGCCTCCCATAATCCTCTCTTCAGTATTTTTGCCTTGCACATTGTTTCTGTGCTAGATGTATGTACACAATACCCATAGGCTTAAGTAATGCAACTATTTCTTCCTGCTACACTTTGAAATTGCTTAGAGTTGTTGTTCTTGCTTTTGGAATTGATCAATGATACTGTCTTGAAGGGTCTTTATGTAGATGGTCCTCTATATTCTCAAAATTGTGTTGGTCATGGTGCAGTTACATCTTAAATGACTGCTTACACTGTTCAGAAATGAGGACATTGGGTAGATTCTTTGAAATGTACCAGTACAAAATCAAGCGAGGAATAATGGGCCCTGTCTGTGTATGCTGAGTTATACCTGGTGAGGCTCTGATCATTTTTCCTTTTCATTTGTTCTAATAAATTGGTCCTATCATTAATTTTTAGTATTTATTAAAATGTTTCCTCAAAATATTCAGTAGCTAAGGCCCAGATGAAATAAACCTACAAAACATTTTTTAATAGCAAGTGCATTTTTTGGAGAGTGAAAAATGAAAGAAGAGGTGGCACGTCATGACATCTACACAAACTGTCTTGTATTCCCTTTGTCTGAATCCATTCAGCCTCAGCCTTGTCCACCCCAACCTCCTTCAGCTCTGATCATCTCACATTAGCAGGACCTTTCACTTTCGATGCCTGTGGTAAGCCAAGTCCTTTGGCTTTCGGTTCTGTGTCTAAAGCAGTGATCATTTTATGCTCCACATCCCTGTCCACAAGGAGCTTGGTTCTTCTAACCCTTCAGAGACTGTACCAGATTGGCCATTGCCATCAAAGCATAGCTTGAACTTGAGAAGATGAGCCTGGCTGAAGATGAGCGAGATGGCTGTTGAGCATACAGCTCTCTTCTGAAACTGTACAGATTTCTTCTTGTCCCCCAGCACAAACACACTGAATGCTTCGTCCTAGGAAGAGGAGGTTTCAGAGCTGTAAAAACAGACTGTGGGCAGCTCTGATACAGGGGAGACTCCTTGTACAATATTGAATATTTTAGTGAAGAGAGGGAGCCAAATGACGGAATATGTCCAGGCAGGAGGAATGAAGAGAAATAGCTAGATGCACTTCAGGGAGTTTAATTGTAATGTAATTGTAATTAATTGTAGTGTAACAATAATGTAAAATGGGCAATGATTTCAGGAAAGGTATGTGAAAAATACAGGTTTAATGATAATCAGGTACATGTTTCTGGCAGAATGTTTTTCTCTTGCAAGGCAGCTTTTAAGTGAGAAATTTGCTTCTCTCCTCTCCACCCAGCTGAACCTGTGTATTTCCCTTCTCTGTTAATTCCTAGAATTTCTGCAGCTTGTTATCCATCTGCTTATATCGGGATGCCATTAACTCTCTCAATTCTCTTGCTCTTTCAGTTAGAAAGGAGCACACTACAAGCAATATTGTTAAAATAAGACTGTGTTAAACTCAAAATGACCAATTCGGGTTTTTTTGGAACAGAATGCTCAAGAATTTAGGATACAGTTATACCCCCTCATTTGCGNGGCAGCCCTGGTGTGGCGTATTGGCCCTGTGGCTGTGCCGGGATGCCCGGGCACGAGCCCCGGGGCGGGGGGCAGGGAGCAGCGTTGTGGGGTTTGAGCTGTGGGCGCACGGTTCCGGCGACCTGGAGAGGTCCGCAGATTCTCGGGGCGGGGGGG
>WEKX01026015.1:0-17111 GCA_013390025.1 Pitta sordida
GTGATTCTGTGATTCTGTGATATGCTCATGTCCCTGGCTCCTTTCTCAATAGATACAAAATATTCCCATTCATTCAAATTACCGCGTGCAATTGAGGGGTCACATGAGAGAAAGCATGAGATGTTGTATATAAATACCATAAGCCATCTATAGATGCTATTCAGAATGTTTTGTAGATGTTATACTTACCTGAAGGTAACTTTATGGCAAAGCTAAAATGATTTTCCTTTTTTTTTTTTTGATTTTGTGATTATACCTGTTATATTCATGTGCACATGCACATCTATGGTTATTTATATAGTTATGACATCTGTCTTGCATTTTATTTATCTGTTTGCCAGAATCAATTCTTTATGGTTGTATTTATCATTTAACTTATAATTGGTTTTCAGAACTTGGCATCCATACTGAATAGATCTATTAGCATTCTTAGCTTTGAATGTCAACTAATTTGCTTTGCTATGAAAAGAGGCTGTACTTAAGACAGAAGTATGCATGTGCTTCATCCTCTATTTCGTGTTCAGTTAAGGCAGCAGGCTGCATAAGTTTTATTCCATTCATTCTTAGCAAGTCTAAGGGCCATTGTAAATCCATGAATACATTTCTCCCAACAACAACAAAAAAATTAACTTGAATTTTGTCTCCTTTTTTAGGTAGAGCTTTTTTTGTGATGCCTGTCAGATGTAGAGTACTCTATTTTTCTATTTGCTCATGAATTTTGGAAAAAGCAAGTGGGGTACTGGGAACACACTGACCTCCTTGCCCTTACAAAACACATTCTAAAGGGTTTTTTCCCTCCAAAGTGTCTTGCTAGATAAACAGATGACCTACCTGTTTACCAGACTTGTTCCTGGATATGAAATAAATTTCAGTGACTCAGTGCTTCCTATTAAGTAATATTACCAGTGTTTAGAGGAAGGTGGTGGAATTTTCCATGCTCTCTGTGGCATATTGTTTATTTCCAGCATGCCTGAAAGACTTACTGTAGTTGTTGCATATTACAATTAGTTTCAGGAAGTCATTATCATAGGCACCCTCCCAGTCTCTACCCAATCCCCGCCCAGTCCAGGGGTCTTCAAGGCTCTTGGAGGAGGAAGGCTCGAAGTCTTCCTCCTATATTTATTCTAATTTTCACCAAGAAACTGTTCTTGCCAGAAGCCAGCAACCACAGGATGGGCCAAACATGTTTTTGTCCTTGGTTGTCGGGGATCCCTCACCTATGTTTTCCTGTTTTGTTCTCTTGGTCCTGTTTTATGTATTTTACTCTCTTCTCCTACTAGTACACAACTTAACTGCTTAGGTCTACAGAATTTCATGTTGGCCCCTTCTCTACCAACTCATAATGTATTTTTCTATTTTGATGGAAATTGTAAGTTAACACTGGTTGGCTACTTCCCATGAATGTAGTTTCCATGTACAGAGGTTTCATACCTGGCTGAATGTAATGTCAGGGTAGAAAATAAGCTAAATAAACGCCTTGGTTATCACAGAATATTCGGAGTTGCAAGGGACCCACAAGGATCATCGAGTCCAACTCTTAACACTGTCTCCCTGGCGGAAATTGAACTTGGGTCTCCTACAGGCCAGGTGGGGACATTTACCACTGTACTAAAGTGGATTTTTAAAAGTGGCTATGTGATAATCAAATCCCTGTATATCAAGCCAAACTACCTTTACTTCATTTTCTTTTGTGGGAGTTTGACTTACCAACCCCTGAGCTAGAACTCAGTGAAGTTGTATGAGTTTGCCCTACCTCAGAGCACAGGAGTTTGAATGCATGGTGTGTGTCATCTCATAGTACAGTCAGTAACACAGGCTCACAGGCCACTCTCAGTTGGAAGGGACACTCAGGATCATCTAGTCCAACTCACCACCAACTAGACAATGTCACTGAGCTCCTCATTGAGTCTTCTCTTAAACACCTCCAGCGATGGCGACTACACCACATCCCTGGACAGACCATTCCAAAGAGAGATCACTCTTTCTGGGAAAAACCGCTTCCTAACATCCATTCTAAACCTCCCCAGGCATAGCTTAAGGCCATGTCCTCTTGTTCTGTTGTCATCAGCCGGAGACAAGACATCCTCACCCACCTGGCAGCAACCTCCCTTCAGGTAGTTGTAAACAGTAATTAGGTTGCCTCTGAGCCTCCTCTTCTCCAGGATGAACAATCCCAGTTCCCACAATCACTCCTCATAGGCCTTGTTCTCCAGTCCTTTCACCACNTAGTTCTTAATGCAACACAAAATGCTTCTATCCAATCCATGCTCTATGAGTTTCTCCTGAAGCTTCTTATAAGAAATCATGTCAAATTTTTGCTAAGGTCCAAGTACACAACATCCACGGCCTTCTTGTCATCAACCAGGCGAGTCACCAGATCATAAAAGCAGATTAGGTTGGTCAAGCAAGACCTGCCTCTCCAAAATCCATGCTGACTATTTCTAATGTCGTGGTCGTTTTGCAGTTGCTGCGTAATAGCACACAGGACTATCTGTTCCATGATTTTACCCAGGATGGATGTCAGACTGACAGGTCTGTAATTACTTGGATCATCTTTCCTGCCCTTCTTGTGGATGGGTGTCATGTTCGCCAATTTCCAGTCTTCTGGCACATCACCAGCAAGCCAGGATTGTTGGTAAATTATGGACAGTGGCTTGGCAAGTTCATCTGCAAGTTTTTTCACCAACCTCGGATGGATCCCATCTGGTTCCATGGACTTGTGAGGATCCAAGTCACTCAGCAAGTCTCTGACTTCCTCCTCCTGGATTACAAGGGGGTTATATTGCCCCCCAACTCCTTCCGTCAGCCCACTAGTCCAGTTTTCCTTCAGGCAATATGTCTTACTGTTAAAAACAGAGGCAAAGAAGGTATTAACTATTTCTGCCTTTTCCTCATCTTTAGTTACTATATTCCCCTTCATATCCAAAAAGGAGTGAAGGCTGTTGCAGCCTCTTTTTACTGTTGATATACTTATAGAAACATTTCTTATTATCCATAACAGAAACAGCTATGTTGCTTTCCATCTGGACTTCTTCCTCTCTAGTCTTTCTCCTGCACGACTTGATGACTTCCTTAAACACACCCTGACTCAGCTCCCCCTTTTTCAAAAGGCTGTACATCCTCCTTTTTTCCCCTAGTTCTTTCAGGAGCTTTTTGCTCATCCAGGCCAGCCTTCTGCCCCACCGACTCATTTTTTGGCACATTGGGACTGCCTGCTCCTGCGCCTTCATGAGTTCACTCTTAAAGTATGTCCAGCCTTCCTGGACCCCCCTGCCATTGAAGGCTGTTTCCCATGGAACCCCCCCAATTAATTTCTTAAACAGTCCAAAGTTTGCCCTCTGGAAATCGAGCATGGAAGTTTTGTTCATGCCCTTTCTTGTCACACTGCCAATTGAAAACTTTATGATCTCATGGTCACTTCATCCCAGGTTTCCTCCAACCACAATATCACTAACCAACCCTTCCCTCTTTGTAAACAAGAGGTTGAGCACAGCCTCTCTCCTGGTAGGCTCCCTCACCTGTTGCATCAAGAAACAGTCGTCAACTACCTCTAGGAACCTTCTGGACTGTCTCCTCTCTGCTGTGTTAAGTTCCCAGCAGATATCAGGCAGATTAAAATCTCCTGTAAGAACGAGGGCAGCTGATCTTGAGGCTGTCTCCAGTTGCTTAAAGAGGAATAGATCTGCCTCTTCCTCCTGACCTGGCAGTCTGTAACATACCCCAAGCAGAATTTCAGCTTTATTGGGAATCCCTCTTACCTTGACCCATAGGCTCTCTACTTGATCTTCCTTGATGTCAAGTTCTATGGTATCTAGGGTTGCTTTAATATACAGGGACACTTCCCCACCCCTACGTGCTCTCCTATCTCTTCTAAAGGGTGTGTAGCCTTCCAATGTAGCACTCCAATCGTGCACATCATTCCACCATGTCTCCGTGATGGCAACTATATCATATCGCTCCTGATACACCATAATCTCCAGTTCTTCCTGTTTGTTACCCTGGCTGCATGCATTGGTCTACATGCACTTCAGCTGTGCTGCTGAATATGTTTTTGGCTCATTCTTACTAGTTTCAGTGCCCGCCTGAGTGACTGCAGGATCCCCTTCCCCCTTCGAACCTAGTTTAAAGCCCTGTCAATGAGTCTTGCCAGGCCCCAGGCTAAAACCGTCTTGTCCCTGTTTGATAAATACAGCCCTCCAGGGTCTGTCAACCCTGGTTTGGTGAAAGACACCCCATGGTCATAGAACCCAATGTTTTTCTGGTGGCACCAGTCCCTAAGCCATTTGTTAAGAGCAAGAATCCTCCTGTTGCTCTCCGGGTCCAATCCTGCCATTACAGGGACAGAGCAAAAGACTACCTGTGTTCCTGTCCCACTGATCATTTGACCTAGTTCCCTAAACCCCTCCCTGGTCTCTCTGGTTCCCCTCTCATTAATCTTGTCACTACCAGCCTGGACAACCAGCAGGGGGTAATAGTCTGAAGTTTTAATATTTTTTTGGCAACCTCATATCATTAATGGTTTCAGTGGAATTCATAGCCGTCCTATTATAACTGTCCCTCTCTCCATCAAATTATTTTCATAGCTCCAATGAACTGTAAAAGACAGATCTATTACATGATCTGCAGTGTAACTGACTGATTTACATTGTTGAGTCATTGATCTGACTTACTGTTACTTGAGGCTTGATGTAGAGTCATGAATGGAGAATAATTGGAGGGCAGAGGAACCGGCATAAAAATGGATATGGAAGACTAATAAATTTCAGGAAACCAGAATGAATCAATACCTTGAAAAACATAATTACAAGGCTGGATAAATTCTGTTGGAAAAGAATTTGGCTCTGCTCTTCCTATGAGACTCTTGTGTGGCAACAGCCAAAGTGGTGGGTTTTCCCTTGGTCATGAGTTTATAGTATAGTACTTTTAATACATAATGATATATTTAACTTATCTATACCATATAAAGGTAGCTTTGAATAATGTATTGTGCTATTATAGCACAATGTTTAACCCAAAGATGAATGCACTATAGATTCTTTTTTCCTCCTCTAAAGATGCTGAATGTTATATGTATTTATAATCAGTACCAAAACACTTGTTTGATAATTTAAAATGTGGAAAGGAGATCACAAGTGTCAGAAACTTATTTTAGTCTTGGGGTGCAGTGTTCTCAACAAATGCCTAAGTTGTTACATTTTTTTCCTGTGTGTTTCCGTATATGTAGGCTTGTGGTTTGGATGGGTTTACAGTGGATTGGATCAGGAGTTGGTTGGATAACAGAGCTCAGAGAGTGGTGGTTAATGGTGCCACGTCCAGTTGGAGGCCAGTCACTAGTGGGGTGCCTCACGGTTCAGTGTTGGGACCTGTCCTGTTCAATATCTTTATTGATGATCTGGATGAAGGGATGGAGTCTATTATTAGCAAGTTTGCGGATGACACCAAGCTGGGGATAAATGTCCATCTGGAGGAAGGTAGGAGGGCTCTGCAGAGGGACCTTGACAGACTGGATAGATGGGCTGAATTCAATGCCATGGGGTTCAACCAGTCTAAGTGGCGGGTCCTACATTTCGGTTACAATAACCACATGCAGAACTATAGGCTGGGGTTGGAGTGGCTGCAGGATGATCAGGTGGAAAGGGATCTGGGAGTGCTGGTTGATAGAAAACTTAACATGAGTCAGCAGTGTGCCTAGGTAGCCAGAAAAGCCAATGGTATCCTGGCCTGCATCAGGAATAGTGTTGTCAGTAGGACTCGGGAAGATATTNAAAAATTTACCTTATTGTCACCATATTTTTAATCCGAAGTGTTATGGGCAGTGTCTGTATTTCAATTAAGGGATTGGAGGCCAGCACTGTCCTCTGGAATGTTCCCAATTTTAATTTTATCATTAAGTACTTAAGTGTCATGTTTCCATATATGTTGCAGCATTTTGTATCCTAAATAACCTGAATAATAGTCTTTATCATGGTGTCATGCTTTATGACTCATTTCCTACAAGTGAACCCGTGGTCATTTATTTAAAGAGAAAAACTGATAACCTCTCAATTCAGTCATCTGCTGAGAATGCATGAAATTCATTCTCTTTGCATCTACCTACATACTTACTTATTATTGTGTTAGTGGTCTGGTGGATATTTTGTTTGCTTACATTAAAAATTTACTAATGCTGTAGGCTTTTGAAGTCCATGCTCTTCTAATTAGTGAGTTATGTGTATTAAAATTTTCTGATCAGTTTATTTGCTTTTAATTTATTTGAAAGGTCACAACACCTAATTTTAAAAATTAAAATAAAATTTTTTATATATTCAGTTTAAAAGTTATGATTTTTTGTGAGCTGATGCAGTCTTTTTACTCTGTTTCCAGAATGACAACTTCAATAAATGTCAAATGTAGAATGCCATGACATGCAATGACATTCCTGTAGGAAAGCTTGTAGACTTGCCACATTTCCCTTAGACCTTTGCCACCAAAACTACCTGGGGAAAAAATTCAATGTATATTTAATTTCTTTTTGCTTTCTTTCTTCCCCAGAGTTGTATTTGATCTTTATGGAAAAAAAAATTAATTAATAGGTAAAAATCTTTCTTCAGTTTCATGTCCTGATAATGAAAAGAGCTTAATTTGCATTGAAACATATTGACTATCATTTGTCAGGATTTGCAAAAACATTTCTTAACTTGTTGTATATGTACATGGAAACCTGTAGTGAGAATTTGTAGCAAGACTGCGACAAGCATTTTTTTGATTAAGACAACCTTGGTGTACAGGTCTTCACATCTTGGAGAAAATGTATCAGAACTCTAGATTATTTTCTGAAGAGAAAAGGTAGATTTAAGCTTTCACACATCCAGCTTTGAGCCTATGTACGCATGATCATATTAATTCAACTTGATCAGAATAATTGGTATGCTGACCTAAGGTAAGAATATGGCCTTATTTCATCAGGAAAAGTATTTGTGGAGTCAACTGGTTTTATTTGGTATGAGCCAGCTTTTCTGTTTCTAACCACGTCAAAAAACATGAGTTCCTTCTATTTGTGTGTATTCAGTGTGTTACTTCCTTTCAGGAAAGGGAATATTGTGTCTTCTTGAAATTTCATTAGGGTCTAGCATCAGTCACTTGGAACAAATCTCAGTGATTTCTGTCGGGTACACGCAGCACAGACATGGACTGTGTTTACTCCAACCTGTTGTGTATTCTGAAGCTATATATAGGTGACTTAAGGATCAATAGGGTCACTCATGAGGTCATCAGAGGAACCTGAATGACTATAGCCACCATTTAGATATCACCAGCTGCCTCAAAACAGTAGCAGAGACATGCATGTAGTGCCAGTATATGTGAATCTTGGTGCCATCAGTGTGGCCTGCTAATAGCCAAGTGACAAACTAAGTAATGCATTTGCCTCCTAGCTTTTGAAACAAGAGCTTTTACAACGTACTGATACTTCAGGAGAGGAGATTACTGTAAGCAAGACAATTAATCCTTTTGATGGATTAGGAGGGAAAGGAAGATTTTGATCCCAGGCAGAGCACGTGGTTGGAGTATTTGCCAGTGTTTTGGGACACTGGTGGCAGCCTACAGAAAAGCATCAATATAAGCATGTTTTAATTTATCTGTATCAATACTACCGCCTTACTTGGTGCCAAGCTGGTGAACAGTCTCTGGGGTTCACAGTGCATGTTTCAGGGTTTATTTTATTTTTTCTATGGTGTGTGTATATATACATATACAGTTATGTGTATATATACATATACAGTTCCTTCACGAGGAAAGGAACAGGTGACAGCCCTTGCAAAACCCTAACCTCGCAAAGAGCTGCAGCATGCAGGCCATGCTCATTGCCCCCCACCCCCCGGAACTCCGGAGGACTCCAGGCACTTTTTGTGTCTCCCCTCGGACTTTCTGAGCACGGGGAAGAAAAGGGAACCGTTTCTGAGCCCACTCTGCCTCGGGAGATCCCTGCCACCCCGAGAATCTCTGGACTGCCGTGACTGTGTGGTCACAGAGGAAACCCCAGCGCCGCTTCCCCCTCCCTCTCCCCCAGCGCTCGCGCTGCGGCCTCGCGCGCCGCCACGGCCCCATGCGCCACCGCACCATCCCGTCCCAGTGCGAGCTACCTGCGCGGGGCTGTGCCAAACAGTTCAGCTGCGGTCGCACACACACCAACAGTGCCATGCAGGGTGGGGGGGCTCAGCTGCGGCAGCGGAGTGAGCATGTCCTGCTGCCAGCTATGGCCAGCCCAGCCCTACTTTCCTGCAGCACTGCCCTTCCCCGCCTGTACCCATGGAAACAGTAACACGTGCCCGCGGGGGAGTCAGTTCCCCAGCTGCGCTTAGAGTAACAGGGCACAGCGTGACTCCTGGCCGTCCCCATGGGGCTGGGCCAATGTGACCTCACGGGGAGCTCCAGCACCGCCCCTCGGTGGAGCAGATGCATTGCGCATGTGCGAGCCACAAAATTTAGCAAATGGTGGAATCAAAACTGCAATAAATTCACATCGCAAATGCGCGAGGTTGTGAAGGAGAAGTCGTGATACAGAGAGGATTCACTGTATATGTACATATCAAGCTTTCTGCATTAATTTTACAGACAGCTGTAGCACTTCTGTAATGGCTAAGTCTGTTCTGTAGCAAAGACATGAAACTACTGGATGTGAATCTCTTGTCTCAGTCTGACGACACCAGAATGAGAGGACATGGCCTTAAGCTATGCTGGAGGAGGTTTAGACTGGATGTTAGGAAGGAGTTTTTCACAGAGAGAGTGATCTGTCATTGGAATGGTCTGCCCAGGAAGGTGGTGGAGTCACCATCCCTGGAGGTGTTTAAGAGAAGAATCGACGAGGAGTTTAGTGACATGGTCTAGTTGGTGGGAGGCTGTTTGGGAGTTGGACCAGATGACCCTCTGGGTCCCTTCCAACTCGGAGGAACTTGTGAACTTGCGTGAACTTGTGATGTTGCAATATGAAACATTGTATTTCAAAAGGCACCTAATGCCTACCTTGGGGAAAACAAGTTTTTGGTTTCAGTAGGCCTTTTCAGAAAGCTTAGTTGGAAGTTTGTTATCCATCTTTTTGAGGTATTTTTAAAAAAGGCAAGACACTTCCCCCCAACCCCCTTGAATCTCTTGATTATTTTTTTCTGCTCAGTAGGACTGTATGTGCCTGTTGCAGTCCTGTTGATTTAGTCAGATCCCGAAGGCCAACAAGAAGCTAAATTGGTGTCCTGTATCCATCCTGAAAATGGGCTTTTCAGGTTTCATAAAGGATTATGGGAGATGTTATGCACTGGCATAGAAAAGTTCACTCACAGCCCAACCTAGATTGCAGATGATACCAAGCTGGGGGCAAATGTGGAACTGCCAGAGGGTAGGAGGGCCCTTCAGAGGGACCTTGATAGGCTAGAGAATAGGGCAGACTCCAATAATATGAGATTTAACAGGACTAAGTGCTGAGTTCTTCACTTTGGATATAACAACCCCATGCCTCGCTACCAACTGGGGGACAAGTGGCTGGAGAGTGGTGAAATGGAAAGGGATTTAGGAGTAATGACTGACAGAAAGCTTAATATGAACCAGCAGTGTGCCCAGGTGGCTAAGAAGGCCAATGGCATCCTGGTCTGTATTAGGAACAGTGTGGTCAGTCAGACTAGGGAGGTTGTCCTTCCCCTGTACTCGGCGCTGGTCAGACCACATTTGAGTACTGTGTGAAGTTCTGGTCCCCACAGTTTAAGAAGGATGTTGAGCTGCTTGAGAGGGTCCAGAGNTGCTGTTTGAACACTCCTTATCCTATAATACCATGCTCAATTTTCCTGTTTTAGTTTCCTCATTGGTCCTTAGGATTTATGCCAATATTAACAGCCAAAAATGTTGTCCTCACTAATTGGTTTGGATTATACATTGGATTTGCCAGTTGAGCATCTCATGATTACAGTTTTACCCTCCCTTGTTGTATTGCTTGCCTGTTTGCAAATGTCAGATACACTGCACTCATTTTTCCACAGTAGAAGAAAGTGGGCAAGTTTGTCTTTCCTGACATTTTTAATCATGTCTCTACATGATTTTATCTGTAAAGTCACCATGGTAGCACTGGTCTCTTTAAAAGTGATAGTTGCATTTACTAATAGTTGCTATTTATACAGACATTTGAGCTGCTAGTAGAGGGGAAATGAGTACATTCACTAAATAAAGCCTCATTTGCACAATCTAGATGTTCAATAGAACACAATTTCCCATATAACTAACATTCCTTGACTTTTTATAATTTTCCATTTGACTTATCCTGCTAATTGGTTGAAAACCTGTTTCTTTTACATCCTTGTTTCGAGAGCAACAGCAGTTCAAGTGACTGTATTAAGTGCTTCTCTCCTGTTTCTGCCACACGACGCACAGTCTCTTTCACCTTTTCTTTTGTAATTGACTTGTAAATGCATAGAAATTTAAAAAAAAATTCTGAAAAGAAACAAACAGAGGGAATTCCTTAAAAAAGAGTTACACAAATGAACATTTGAGCCAGAGCCACAGAGCAGTGAATGCCAAGACCAACTATTACTGTGTCTGTCAAGTCTGGGAATGTAAATGTCATGCCAAAAATGGAAGACGCTTTCACAAAGAAGTAAGAAATTTCACTGTTCTCAAAACTACACAGGAGTTCACTTAGATACTTCGCAAAATCTCATCAGAATTCATGGTGGGAATTTAGAAAGTGTGAAAGTTGTGGTTGTTTAAATTACTGGAGAAAAATGATCACCTGAAAAGGAGACTTTTGTTAAAGGCAATATAAAGAGACAGTAACTGAACATCAGTAATGATGTTTACTATGAAGCAACTTGTTATGGTTTGTTTCCAAGCTAGGAGTTACAAAGGAGCTCAGAAGACAGCCAGGATGTGACTCGTATGGGTTGGTTTTGCAGTTGTCTGCCTTTGATGGGCTTGAGGATGGTGCTTTTGTCTCCTTTTTTGCTTTCATACCTTCACTTCTGGAACACGGGAGACTATTTTAGGGTTTTGAAAGAAGGCAGGATAGCTGTATATCAGTGTGTATGAATTTTCTCCCCTCTGACTTTTGAAATTCATGAAGGAGGAGGGCAGGGAAGATGAAAATGTAGAACTTAAAATAATGTACAGGTATCATTTCTGTTGCACGGAGCAAATTTTATTCCATAGCAGGTTTAATGATAATACATGAAAGAAACCACCATTTCAAAATACTATTATTGACAATGTTCTTGATTCTTTATGGTATTGCTCAGCTTTCTCAAATCAACCTGTTAGTTCACAATCAAACCTCTTTTAACTCTAATATAATATATATGTGGAGTTGTATACACATGGTAGCCCATGCACAATGGTAGTTGATGTGAGTGTAAATACAATAGTCTAAAATTAGGTCCAGCGACAAGGCTGGTGAAGGGACTGGAGGGCAAGCCCTATGGCGAGCGGCTATGGGAACTGGGATTGTTCATCCTAGAGAAGAGGAGGCTCAGAGGCGGCCTAATTGCTGTTTACAACTACCTGAGGGGAGGTTGCCGCCAGGTGGGTGTGGATCTCTTGTCTCAGACTGACGAGGCCAGAACGAGAGGACATGGCCTTAAGCTATGCCGGGGAAGTTTAGACTGAATGTTAGGAAGAGGTTTTTCCCAGAGAGAGTGATCTCTCAGTGGAATGGTCTGCCCAGGGAGGTGGTGGAGTCGCCATCCCTGGAGTTGTTTAAGAGAAAACTTGATGAGGAGCTCAGTGACATGGTCTAGTAGGTGGGGAGTTGGACTGGATGATCCTGTGGGTAGTGCCATGGTTTAGACAATGGGTTGGTGTTGGGTTACGGGTTGGACTTGATGATCTCCAAGGTCTCTTCCAACCTTGTTACTACTGTGTGATACTGTGTGTGATAATGCTTTGGTATTAGCCTTTCAGTTCCTTATCTGGTTTACACTGATTGTAAGCTGTTTTTTTCCTATACATTTAAACCATAATTTGGCTTAACATCGAAATATAGCATGAGGGATCAGGTGGAAGAGGGGGATTACAAAATGTAATAGTACATTGGCAATTAGTATTTATACTTCCCAGCTATTAATGAGTTTCTGTCCATCAGTAACAAAAACCAAGTGAACTCAAAAGTGAAAAGCTTTTCAACTGTTGCAAAACATGACTGTATCCACTAAAGAATAAGATCACAGGAGCTGCTTGGACTAGTTTTTCTGAAGGCTTCTCAAGTCTCAGCCTTGCTAGTGAAACACAGAGCTTTGGATCCCAGCTCAGTTCTGGCAACTGTCAGCAGTTTATAAAGGCTGCATTTTAACCCTCCATCTGCCTTCTCAGTGCTATCTTTGGTCTGGTTCCATGGTATCTCAAGGATTAGCTGTGTGCATACTCCAACAGCTTTGACTGTCTCTTGGCAATATCCAGCTTAAAACCTAATACAGTAGGAGGTCATTCTTCCCATCACAATGTTTCTTATTTGTTCACATGTCATGCAGTTGCTGGATCTGCTACAAGCTTTAAATTCTTGCATGCTTTGTTGGTCAGCAAGAGCATGTGTATAACTTACTGATAAGTGACACATTTTTGTCATTGTTTCCATACCGGTGTAGTTTGTTATGCCTGTCTTGTGTGTACCATTTTGGGTTCAGTGGTAATCTTTTTCAAGCGTTGTATGCTAATGTTTCTTAAAAAAGTGTTACTTCAGACAAAGTACCTGAAGAGTTACATTATGCTTATATAAGCAATTATCTTTGTTTTAACACTTATCTTTCTAAGCAGAGATATTAAGGCACGGTTGAGATGAGAAAGCAGTAAACTAGGAGGTGTAATGGCAATGTACATACCTGCCTCCTCCATTAGACCCCTGACAAGTGGGGGTAATAGTACAAGAGTCACCTAAGGAGGCACAGAGTTGACAGTGCCTTAAAAATTCCCATTGTGCAAGGGTGTCCATGAAGCTTTATTTAGTTGACTTTGTATTTATTAGAGAAAAAAACAAGTATTTCTCTAGAGGAAAAAAGCAGAGTTGTCTTCTGTTGTACCCATAGTTATATATAACTCTTTATATAACCATAAAAAAGCTTAGGGTATCACCAGAAATTCTGACTCTGATCTGAGAAATAAGATAAACAAAAATCGACTAGTAACAAATATTCTGTTTCCATATCGCTTTCCAGAAGTCCTAAGAATGTAACACCAAAATACCTGTGCCAAAATGCTCTTGCTATTTTCCCCCCTGTTAAAACACGGCATATATTATTCTTTGAAAATATTACCAAATAATTTTTGACTTGAAATTCTCTGCTCTGACTCATATAGTAGATAATGGGAATGAAATAAGTGTCAAGAAGCTCTTAACTCTCACTGATTTTCAGTTGAGAATTGTTTTTGTAGAGCATGATGCCTTGCTTGAAACTTGATGACATATTGAAACACTGTTACTGTTTCAATTTCTTCAAAATTATTTCAAGCCCGATGGTGTCACTTTCCAATTTGAATTTCTTCATCCTGTAACTCAATATTGAATAAATGTGTTTCAGTCCTCTAACATTTAAGAGTAGATAAACTAATCTTCCCTGCCATGGTGATCAGAGTTTATGGTTTAATCTTGAACTTGCACAGTCACGCTGGAAATGTTGCTCGCCTACTGCTAGATGCTTCCAGAATGAACCAAGAAATTTCATTCTGGGAATTCTGAAACCACTAGCTATTAATCTCACACAACTGTATAAAAAAGGAAAATCAAATGATGCATCATTAACCAAAACACTATGTGTTACTTACTCAAACTTGGTATGTATATCAATTTGAAATTCGCCTGCGGGTTCCCTGTGTTCCCTGTTGTCATCTCAACCGTGCCTGTGTTTTACGGATTCCTATGGAGAATTTCCAGCTGTTGCCTGGCTGTAACACAGTGGTGGCTCCTGCCCCTGAGCACAAGCAGGAAGGCTGGAGGGCAAGGATCATGCCGTGCTGTTCGCTTTGGTGGCCGCCGGGTGTCATTCTAGGAGCAGGCTTTTCCAGCCCGGGAGCACTACTATGGCAGCAGCGCCGGGGGCGTCGCACAGTAAATGGCTTTGCACCTCATCAGCTTCTAAAGCAATGATTATTTATCTTCTGTATCTACTTCTTTTAAAAATAATTATTCTGAAGTCTAAGCAGTGTTGTTAGTTTCAATTTCTGCATTCAGAATGTGAAACGTAATGAAAATAATGAGGGAATGAAAGGAGTTCATGTTAAGATGTTTTGTTAGTGCTACATATGCAGCTAGGGAAAATTCTGCATCTACACATCAAATTTGCATGACCTTAAAGAGAGCCCTTGGTAACATGTTAATATATATTTTCAATGATTAGTTCATGGGCAGATATTTTGATTCTGTACATTACTGACATTTTACAATTAAAGTGAGGGAAGAATGAGGAGACAGAATGACTTCTAAGAAAATTTCCAGTTTGTTTTTTTTCTCAAGTCATGCTCAATAGAGAGGGAAGTCCAAGAAAAGGTCTGCAGCACCATGTAAGGCACCAGGTGGGTGTCGCACTGAGGAAAGCATGCTGACTTTGGTGTTCAACATATTGCTGATCTTGTTTTAAATAATTTTTATTTCAGGGCCCTCCTACCATCCGGCAGTTCCACATTTGCCCCCAGCTTGGTATAATCTGCAAACTTGCTGATGATGGACTCAATTCCCTCGTCCATATCATCCATGAAGATGCTGAACAGTGCCGGGCCTAATCCTGACCCCTGTGGGACTCCACTAGTGACTGGTTGCCAGCTGGATGTGGCACCATTCACCAACACTCTCTGAGCTTGTCCAGCCAGCCTGTTCCTAACCCAACAGAAAATGCTTCTATCCAGTCCATGCACTAAGAGTTTCTCCTGAAGCTTATTGTGAGAAACCGTGTCAAAGGCTTTGCTAAGGTCCAAATACACAACATCCACAGCCTTTTTATGGTTACCCAGGCAAGCCACCAGATCATAAAAGGAGATTAGGTTGGTCAGGCAAGACCTGCCTCTCTGAAATCCATGCTGACTAGTTCTAATGTCATGGTCGTTTTGAAGTTGCTGTGTAATAGCCCTCATGTCTATCTGTTCCATGACTTTGCCCAGGACTGAGGTCAGGCTGACAGGTCTGTAATTACTTGAATCATCTTTCCTGCCCTTCTTGTGGATGGTGTCACATTAGCCAATTTACAGTTGTATTCCACCCCCACTCTTTCCATCAGCCCACTAGTCCAGTTGTACTGCAGGCAGCCTGTCTTACCGTTAAAAACAGAGGCAAAGANAGCCTCTCCCCTGGTAGGCTCACTGACTTGTTGCATCAAGAAACAGTCATCAACTATCTCTAGGAACCTTCTGGACTGTCTCCTCTCTGCTGTGTTAAGTTCCCAGGAGATATCAGGCAGATTAAAGTTCTTCTAGCTCTTCTTAGTTCTTCTCCTGTAAGAACTGGGGCAGCTGCTCTTGAGGCTGTCTCTAATTGCTTAAAGAGCAATAGGTCTGCCTCTTCCTCCTGATCTGGTGGTGCTACATTGTGAGCCACATTCCCAGGACGATCCCTCCAGACCTTATTAGTGGAGGGTGTGTGGCTACAGGCAGGCCTTAGTTGAATATTCGTGGGTTAAGTATCTTCACATATTTCATAACTTGTGGGATCTGCCCAGACCAGACCTCCAGCAAACTCCAGGAGATCACTGTATTTGTCTTCCCTGGAAAGCTTGATACTCCTCCTGCCATCTTATTGCTGAAATAGTTGTCATACTTAAAATTCCCAAATGCCACTGAGTTGATATAAAGGTTTTTCTGAAGCATTCGGGCATCTGGTGGTTGTCCAACAAACTGTGGGATAAATGAAATACAAACTTTATTTTGGTTGAATCAGATACAGGAACACTTAATTTTTTGTTATTTTACTATGGTTGCATTTCTGGTACTGTCAGATCTTGAAAACTTGCCTCCTCTTGAACCAACAGCTATTTTAAAGATTGTCACAACTGCTGCCAGTAAGTTTTCCTGTGAAGGTACTTTCACAAAGAATATTGAGCCAAACTCACAAAGAACTTGGTTTCATCTGAACTGTTTTTACACTAGGAAATTAGCTCTTTTTAAAAATCACATTACAGACAAAGTTGTGCCCTTACAGTTCTTTAAGTTTTGTGCCATTACTGTCTGTACCATTAGTGTCTGTACCGCTATTTGATCATCTGCTCATGTTGGATTAATCAAGATGACTAATGTCTCACATAGTGCTTTTCCTTAGCTTCCCTCTTGCTCCCCGAAATTCTCTGCAGGCGGAGAATGCTGTATATTATGTTCTCTATATATGATTGAAAGGGCTAACACATACATGCTACTGTGCAGGTATTAGCGATGGCAAAGCAAAAGTAGCAGGCAAGTTCAGTTCAGAAGAGACATCCCTTACAGGAGTCACTGTGATTAGAAAGTGCTGATTTTAATTCAGACTAGATTTTTAAAATCTGCTTTCTGGGACTTTGGCCATTTTATGTACCAGGTTTTCAACAAATTGGAGGACAAAGTGCTGGGACTCACATCCAGCCAGATGACAATGAACAACTGAAAGTAGCAAAACTTAAAAATGAGTTAAGGCAAAGCTTAATTTCAGTAAACCTGAGATAGAAAGTAGGTTGAATTGGCCAGGTGTGGCAGTATAATTTAAAACTCAACGGTACAGCACTGTTGTTCAGAACCTTTCCTATGTATGAGAGCATATGCAACTAACTCATTTTAATTAAGATGTGAAGTAATTTAAGTATAGCATTGGGAAAAGCGGTATGATCAGTTTCTTAACCACCTTTCCTTTGCAATAGAGTATTTATTGACGTAAATCTGCCTGAGGGAGCTTCTTCCCGAAAGCTGTCACTGGCAGTACAAGTCCCACCAAGACTCCTTGACAGGAAACACTCCTTAGCCTCTGGGTGCTGTTAAGAACTTCAGTTTTCTTCTGATTCATCTCCCATTTTCCTCCTCCTCTCCACCCTAGCTCTATAGAGACCCAGCAGTAAAACAAAAGGATCTATGTGTGGGATGTTTACAATCAGGATTTTAGGTAAAGGATTGAAAACAAAGATATACGTGAAAAGCTTTACACTTTTTTTTTTTTTTTTTTT
>WEKX01026015.1:17129-33684 GCA_013390025.1 Pitta sordida
TTTTTTTTTTTTTTTTACAGCTCAGACTCGTAGCTACCTAGCTCACTTAACCTCCTTTCAACCCAAGCATCAGTACTAGAAATTCAGTGTGCCATGACACCTTAGTTCCCAACGGTTGCAGTTCCTTCTGAATTTTCTTCCGGTGCCTCTTCTTCCCTTAGTGGTAAATTTTGAGAGAGATTAATTGCCATGAAAAAAATGACGGTTAGAAGGAGAAAAGATAGATGCATCACAGTAATTTCTGCTACCTCAACTTATACGCAGTTTATTTGGATTGAAACAATGCACTTCTTTTGACTGGATGCTTACTTAAGAGCCACTTATGTTTATGGGATTCCCAGTTCAAGAGATTGCACAGTGGCTGTTCACATTGACTTGGTCTTAGTAGTTTCATTTATATTGACTGTCACCACACACATTTCACAGAGAGAATGATCTCTCAGTGGATGATCTACCCAGGGAGGTGGTGGAGTCGCCATCCCTGGAGGTTTTTAAGAAAAGACTGGACGAGAAACTCAGTGGCATGGCCTAGATGATGGGAGGTTTGGATGGAAGGATCAAGGTGCTCGTGGTTCCCCGCTTGTGGGTTCGATCCCTGGGTGGGTATTTGCTTGGGAGTTGGACTAGATGATCTTATGGCTCCCTTCCAGCTCAGAATAACCTGTGAACCTGTGAACATATTCTACAAAGTCTCTGATTTCTAAGCAAATATCAAATTTGTCTTCTGAGTGCATGTGATCTCATTGACACAGATAACTGATGTGGCCGCATATTAGATGTATCTGTGAGATCAAGCCTTCTGTTCCCAGCCCGTCTTAATTCTGTGTTGGAGGAAAAGGTTTTGTCTTTATTTTTATACCTTTTATAACAAGTTATGCTATTCAGTTTGAGTATTCACAACAGAAGGCCAATGGCATCCTGGCCTGCATCAGGAACAGTGTGGTCAGTTGGTCCAGGGAGGTTGTTCTTCCCCTCTACTCAGCACTGGTCAGACCACATCTNATACTATTGTGTTGTTAGCAAGACAGAAAAATGGTATGTTGCATGCAGCTAGTAATTACTGGAAGGCTTAGAAGATATATTTGAAAAAGAAAACCAAATCACGTAGTGGTAGCTGCAAAATGTGGCAGCTACTGAAGAGTTTTCTTTTAATGTTAGGTTGAGTCTATATTCATACAGAGTACATCAGGTTACTGCATCTGACTTAACTAGTAATTGTCTTGCTTATGATTTTGAACAAATTACCAAAAGTTATCCTGACATTTTTAAGTTTAGTGTTTTGATTGTTTCATGGTTGTTGGGGTTTTTTAAAAGAATAATAATTTTGAAGATCTAAGAGCTACATGGGTTGAACATGTTATCTTGAGCTGGGTACTGCTAATCTGAATTTCACCATGCTTTTACCCTCCTCTTTCGATGTGGAACATGATTAGAAGGGGGGAAAAAAGAAAAATCTTAGTTTTACCAGAGGAGAATATTCTCCACAAATGTCTGTCCATATAGAGCCACTGAGACACATCTGCTTCCTCCACAGTGATCTCATCCTCTTGTATACTTATGGACCACAAAGACCACAGATTAAGGGAGGGAGTTTAGGCAGGCCCTGTTATGACTTAATTGCCATGTTTAGGCACAGGTTTTGTCCCAGGAGCACTGGAAAATGAGTCTTCTAGCTCAAAAATTCTCTTGTTTTCGTTCTGGTAATACTATTCTAAACTGAGACCCTTCATCTGTGCATACATGGCCTGATCTCTTCTTAAAAGGCAGAAGTTTATGTGGTTTCCTCAACAGGAAAAAGCTCTATTTGTAGCTGTTTACTGTTGCATGGGTTGGGATGTTCTTGGTAATCCAGTGTGGTGCAGTGTTTTGAGTATTAGCCATCCTTAAGTCTGCTCAAACATATTTGAAAAAGAGTGTGAAATGCTTGAATCGAAACTTGAATGCTTGAATCCAACACTTGAATAACTCGCACTTATTTGGAAAAATAAGAATAATAAATACCAGAAGGATTAGCTCTCCCTTGTCCTTTTTGGGAGTGTCAGCCACAAATGAGAAGCTGTGGTGACTCTTAAAGTAAGAGCTGGTACGTGAGAGAAGTTAAAAAGAATTATTTCTCCTTCCACTAGTTCAGAAGAAAATACTCAGGTCAAATTACTGAACACTAAAGCATGGAAGTTCGTACTTGTTGAGAAAATAGTATTTGGTGAAAGTTTTTCACTCCCTTCAGGTGTGAATTAACTAGAAGTTAGCTAAAGGATTGTATTGGGTCTGTCTGAGCCCACAGCAGTCCTCACAATGCTGTGCCTTGGAGGGGTGTTGATAACATACAAGTGTTTTGACTACAGCCGGGCACACTGCCCCTTCCCCCTAACTGAGGATGAGATTCTGTGAGGGCACACGAGCAGGCCAGCTGACCCAGGCTGACCAAAGGGATATTCCATACCATGTGACGTCAGTTCAGATATAAAAGCGGAGGAAGGGAGCAAGGGAGGGGGGACATTCTTCCCAGGACGCGTAGGGCCCTGCTTCCCTGGATGTGGATACTTCTGCAGATGGGGAAGTAGAGATTAGTTTCTTTTGCTTTGCTTCTGCGCAGGCTTTTGCTTTGCTTCATTCGTGCTATATTAAACGGCCTTATTCCAAATCACTCTTTGTATATCATCTTATTGTCGGGACTGAGTGCCCATTCGGGCCCCTGGCATCCAGCCAGGGTAAAACCCGTTACAAGAACCTAGGCAACAAAGTTCTTTTCAGATAGTATATAAAATACCTGCACTTAGTTAATACTGTGTAAATATTCCCAACAATTAAATAAAATATTAAAATCTCTGTAGTTTAACTATTACTTCGAATGGTCTTAGTTTGCTCCAACTCTCTCCAAGGCTTTCACTCCAGCAAACAGCCAGAATCAATATGCACTGTAATAGCACCAGATCTCCTCTTCCGACACAGAAATTTTTACTGGTGATCTGATATGATTATAGCACTAATAAGAGATTAGTGTGATTCACAGTTTTACAATTCATGTATTTTATTTTGCCTTAGTCCCACTAAGTGCTGTGGAGAGAGTTGGAGAGAGTTACTGTGGACTGAAAGACAACAAGGTCAGTTACACGTAGCTCCCATTTTGGAATTGATTAGTTATCTGGGGGTATTAAGTGGAGATACAGCTCTCCTTTGACTTAAGCATTAATTTTCTAGCAACATACAAATTATAAGTGGCACTCATTTTTTTGAGATGATTACAGATTCCTAATGATTTTATACCGCCATCTTTTCCTGATGAAATAATTACTCTAGTTCTTTCTGAGCGTAACATTTCAGATAGAGTTTCCCTGACTGACTTTTCTCAAATATCTTTAAAAATCCTACGAGTTCTCTCAGTTTTGACAGTTTTTGCAATAATCATGGCCAAAAGGTCAGCTATGATATTTTAGAAATGAGGCCAAGGGCACTTCTTTAAATTCTGTCCTAATAGACTACAAAGAAATGTTATTGTACCAAATGTTTTAATTAGGTAAGAATTGATTTCTGAGGCTCTAGTTGTAATTCGTTGTAATTTGTGTGGCTGAGGTGTGGGGAGCCTAATTCGGATTCTGGAACCAGGTGTTTTCTCCACATTGTTTCAGCAGACCACTGGTTTTTAAACTTCAGGTACAAAGCAACAATGTAATATATATGAGAGTGAGGGTAGAGATCGAGAACTTGATCAAAACCTTATGTAGGAAGGTAGCAGCAATGGATGACATCGAAAATAGCAACCCAAATATACAATTAAATAGGATTGATAAATATTTCATCATTGAACCTGCTTTTTATGAAGTCACCACTGGTATATTAGGAAAGAATTTGAACCTGTAGGTTTTTGTGTGTACTGCCACCTTGGAAAGTCTCTGAGACTTGAGGTGGAACCACACACATCTGGTTTGGTTTTGTTTAGTTTTGAGAGCTTTTTTTGACTTTCCTTGCTATGATCACTTGTGACTGAAGCAAGTTGTGTTCTTCCACGTCATTGATTGTTGTACTAAAACAATAATACATTAGGTATTGTTTTCTTCCACCAAATTTGTACCTGTGTCAAACATGTTTTTCTGGTGAAGGAGTAGGTCATATGACTGCTAAAATTCTAGGGCTTTGCTGAGGACAACCCCAAATCAATGTTTTGGGAGAAAAAGGGTCAAAGAGTGGGTAAATGTAAAGATTTTTGTTGCGGGAAAGGGTAGATGCAGGGAGAGAATAAAATTATTACCCTTTCTCTCTAGAAATCTATTAATTCTTCAAATGACATGATGCATCTTTGACTTCCTATTTATGGGATTTAGTAAAACAGAAAATATACCCACACAGTTGTCTATTAAAATACAGAATTAATTTTTGTAACCTCCCAATATGCTGAAAGACTTAATTTTGTTTCTTTGCCAGGAACTAAACAGATAATTCTGCAGATTAAACTTGGGTAAGTATATTGTAATAACAACTGGTTTAGATGGAAATTGAAACCTGAATACTGCCTAGTTAGTAGGGGCTTGATGTTTTTTCTAAAGGTAATGTAATTTGTATGACTGATTGAAGAAATCTGTGATCCCACAATTCCAGTTACAGAGAATCTGGAATTCAGTGACTTGTGTCTTGGCATGAAATACAGCTTTCTACAGTAGTCTCATTTCAATGCAGTAAAACAAACGTGGAACACTGAGTTTGCCTATGGTTATTGCAAACATTTCATTGATGGGATGGGTAGCTTGTTCATGCAGACCATGATGCCAGCTGGCACCTGCAGAGAATGACATTAACACTTGTGTAGGGACAGGCTAATAACATTTATTACATTTTGCACTCATACACAAATAGCATACTATACATAAAAAATTAGAAAGCTAAAACTCTCCCCAGGTCAAGTCAGACTCTCTGTTAGTTCAGCTGTGTTCTTTTACAAGTTGTCTTTAGTGTTTTCATTGGTCGTATTCTTAAAAGGCAAACACTGCTCCCTTTGGAGGTAGTTTCATAATCAATAGACTTCATTACAAGCATTGTTTTCCCTCACTTTGTTCGTTTTATTAACCCTAGATGACTCTTGCACTCTCTCAGGAATCTAATCCCTAACTCTCTTTGGATAACTCTCGTCCCCAGCCCCCACCCTTAGCCACATACTTTGGAGATACTATACAATGCCTCCTAGCAAAAACTTTCAGGAATTAACTTCTCTTTGCAATGTTGAGCAAAGAATGCACTTAATTATGTATCTGATATACTTGCCAGAGCCATTTTGATTTTTTTCCCCTCTTTAATTCTTTGCTTCCTATTCTCTTTTACCACCTGGTCCCAAAAAATAGAACTAAATTTTTTTTCAAATGTTTGGGAAAAGAGTAATACACAGGAATAGGTTTGGAGAATACAGTAAACCTACAGCAGTGAAGGATGTTAGATTTCCAACTGCTTCCTAAACAGCACATAAAATCTCTGAGATGAGAGAAATACACAGGCTAAACCAACACAATATAGTGGAACACTAATTAACCCTTTTCATATTCTTTATTTTCATAAATCAATTGAATGGATCCTTTTTACAAGATCAAGATTAACAAGAAGTGATTCAATATAAGTAAGAATTAACAAATTTTGAATTTTTTCCTCAATATCGTAGGAAATATTGCATGCTAGGTAAGGGTTATCTCAACCTAATATGATTCCATATATGAAAGGTGCTTAAAAGAAGAATCCTGATGTAGTTGGACACAAAAAGTTCTGTCAGGAAGATGCACATTAAGCAATTTACTTTCCAATTAAAATATTTTTATTACTTATATGGGCCAAAATATTTGCAGGAACATGTTGAAACTCCTATTCTTTCCCCAACTTGCCTTAAAATTGTATCTCTGTATAATTTTATTCATGACCCTTGTTCTTTAAAGTGTTTTTTCAGTTCATTTAAACCAGAAACCAGTTATATCTTTTCTGATGATCTGAAAGACTTCTATGGTAGAATACAGCTGAAATCTCAGAAGCTGAAATTTTTGAATGGTCACCAAGATGGAACAAATTACTGCCCTCTCTTGTAATTATAATGTAAATATTGAATCCTGTGAGAGATAAGAGCATAAGAAAATTATGAAGTTTTCTTTCATTCTACTTGCTTTTGATCAGGTCCAAAAATGACATAAGCTACTCGTGGCCTGGCAGAGAAGGACAAAAATCAGTAAATGAACATGAGCAATTATGGATGAAATCTGAAATACTGAATAATTACCACAGATCTATCATGTCATTTTCCCTGAAGAGGGCAATCAGCTGCCTTATTCAGCACAGCCAGACAGGGGCAAACCCTGCAAACTCTGCCCCTTGAAAAGAGATTTTACAATTTTTGACATAACAAAAATAGTATTTTTTTCCTCATAACTCTTTATATTGTTTCAAAAGCAAAATTTAATACTACAAAGGATTAAAACAAACTCTCCATATCCTGAAGTACTTATATCCTTGGACCTGAAGGGATGAGCAACACAGGATCCTTCTTGACCTGAAGGGATAAGCAACACAGGATTCTGCCTGCACTGTTCAATGCCCTGAGGTTATGAATATTTATTAAGAACCAAACTTATTTAATAATTTACTGCTCTCTCAATGACAAGATAAAAGTCTATGAGCATAATTATAGCATTGTGATAAGGAGGAGACAACTATGACTACCAAGTTTCTATGGTACTCATAACAAACTCTGAGTATTTTCTGATAATTTCAAAATTTTCCCCCTTGCTTAGAAATACAGATAAGCCTCATCTTGCTCAAATGACTGTTTCATTGGGCAGGAAAGTGAAAAGTTTAATACATGCCTTTATTGTGGCATTTCATTCTTAGACCATTATTTCAAAAAGGCACTGGTAACTTTATCTTCAAAGACCAATCTGCCCCTGTGTTACTGAAACCAGAAAGTCACTAAAGATCCTATAGTAAGCTGTATGCATTGATCCAGGTCATAAACTTGTATAAAATATGATTCAGTATGCCCACTCACAGGAATTGCATGATTAATTGTGTAGAAAGGCTTCATCCTGAAATTTGAGGCATTTGTGTGATGTAGGAAAGAGTATTTTATGTCACCATGGCCCAATGATTTATTTAGACATTAGTAAAACATGTTTGAGGACAGCAGATGACCATGGCTCATACAAACATGGGATATTGCCATTTCTAAAGAGGTTTAAGTAGTTTACATTCAAAAAAAAAAAGGAATTCAAACTGTTCTGTGAGTAAATAATTGGTAACAATTTTAGATAGATATCCCTTTTTCCTAATGGAGCCTCATGGAATAACTTTTGAAATGGAGGAAAAAACCAGAACAAGTGAAGAGGTTGAGAAGAAGCATTTGTGCACAAGCTGATTCTGCTCACTGATAGCATGCTTGAGGGCAAAGATCTTCCAATACATGGGATGGAACATGAAGTTGCAGAAACATGTAACATGGAGTTATATGACTGAAAAACATCACAGCACCTCTGCAGTCTGGTGCCACAAAGTGAGAGATCGTGAGATATGACCCAAAAAAGATGTAGCAGGATTTTTTAGCTTAATGTCCTTGGTTTACCTACCTTTGTCATACCTTGTGTTAGTTTGGGATGGCTAATGAATAGTTTATTCTTTTTCCAAGCCTTTTATGTAAGGTTTCTTCAGAGTAATTCTATTTTACTGGATGAGACAATTAAAAAAATTTTTAAATCACAAAACCCCAACAAACCCCTCTAAGATAACTTTTATAGAGATCTGAGGAAATTGTTTTTCAAAAGAGAATCCTTTGTAAAGCTTGACATACAGTATGGATGTTCATAAATACATCTGTGCATGGGCCGTTTGTGGTGATTAGAAATATACTTGGCATAAAAAAAGTTACTTTCATATCTGAATTGCAAAAAACAAGGAAAGATTTTCTTGTGTTCGTTTTTTGATTGTCTGTTTGTTCTCAGTTTTAGCTAGACTATTGTTTTTCTATACTATTCCCTTAAAGATAATTAATAAGTGTGAGTTCCAGTAGGGGCACTTATGATTTATTTCTTCTCGGGATAGGCATTGCACTCTTGTGCACGCCTTCCAGAGACTGCGTCTGATCACTTATCTCAGGTTTATACCACTTCTAAGGCTGCATTTATTATAGTCCAAAGGAAGTAAGCTTCTTCTGTAAACACAAACCTTCACCACTTTGACAACATCAGTTTCAGATCTGTCTTTGTAGCATACTTCATTGTTCAAAGTGATGATAAATATCCTAGTTAAAATGTTACAGCACTTGTGATTTCCCTGCTTTACAGTAGCTTGTTCTATCCAGCTGCGAGAGGAAGAGGAAAAACTCCAACTTTAAACAGCCATATTTTCAATCAAGTCATATCAGATTAAATAAATAAGTTTTGAAGATTATTTAATTATCATCACTGGTGACACTAGAAACGCAAACAAGTACTCTGGGAAAGCTAATGGATGAGTCATGACTAAGAGTTTTTAGTTTAGAATTCTTTTTTGTTCTCTACATAATGCATATATTAAACTGATTGGAAACTTCGGTAGGCATGCAACATACTTTTTATTTAAATTATCTGTAAGTATCAAGTATTTGCACTACCAGGACATTATTTTGATATGTCTGTGCAATCTTAATCACTACTGAACTGTCAGACTGAATATTCAATATATATATAAAAGGACCTACATGTAAGAATTTTGCACACCTATATCTCACATCCCTCTGTTTGTTGTTTCTGTGTAACTCTCGTTGTATACACTAACCCTTGCTGCATCACATAATCTGTCTATACTGTATATGTTCTTATGAAAATGTCTGAAAATAATTCTGCAATTTTAAGCTGAGAATGTGGCATCCACCTTTTCCATACATGCATTATGTTCTAATTTTCCTTTGACTGCCAGAGTAATTTCTGTTGTCACTATGAGCAATGCATTAATTTCTCCCTTTACATGAGTTACTGCACCACTCCTACAGTAATAAGGGGAGGATATGAGTCTGTGCATTGACTAGCAGTTGTGGCTCCGTAATTTACATGAATATTAGACAGAAGAAGGTATGCTTCTGTGAGAGGTCAGAGCAGCAGGAGCTGATATAATAGTGAAAACAGTGCTAGCTGCAAGAGGCAAGCCAATAAAAAGTTGAGCCCTGGCTCTGAATACAGAAGATCTGGACCTGACACAGGAATTTCTGGCAAAAATTTGGGTTTCCTCTTTTTTCAGAAAGTTCAAGCATCTGCATTATGATCACCTTGAGTACACACATTTTAAGGTGACAGCTACTGTTGGTTCTTACTTTCAGGTCTGTCCAAATAAGAAAAGTCAGCATTTGGGCTTCTCTGTAGCCTAATTTTATATCTGCCACAACTTACTGTGCATTTTCTGCTTTTAAGATAAATGCTGTAATTTGTAAGATAAAAGTGTACATACTTGGGGAGGTACCTGCATAATAAGGTCAGTACTCCTTAGTGAATGTTTTGTAGGCTTATGCAGTATAGTACATATTTGTAATTTTCCTTTCTTCCCTATTTGAGGTGGATTGCTTAGTTTTAACACTCGAGAAGTTATCCAGGCTAGTGGTTGCTGCATCTGCCAGCACAGTCTGCCCTGACAGATATTAACTTTATAGATTCAGCTGCATCAAAGGAGTTCTCACTGTGCACAGTTGTGTAATACATGGTTTAACATATATTGGAAAATTCTATCATTTTTTCTTTCCACTGCTACTAATTTTATCTGGTTTTATCAAATATTAGCAAAATATCAACCTGGGAAGCATTTTGTAGAATTTCTTCTTAGAATTTCTCCATAGTAATCTTGATCTGCAAATTTTCCTTGTCAATCTTTTATTTGAACTGGAGGAAAGTAAAATAATGATAATTTAAATTAAAAAAAAAAGCAGAAAATTATGGTCTGATGAGGTTTAATGGAGAAACCAGATGATGAAACTTGCTGCAAAATAGCTAAAGTAGATTCCCCGACTGTTTCTAAACACTAGGCTACTTGCGTTCCATTTTGAGAAATTTTTGTCTTATTCCAGATTGGGTATTGAATATTTATATGACTATTTTAAAAAAACAAGTTGATTTATAAATTCTTGCCATGAGAAAACAGTCATAATTGGTTCCATTCTCTTTCAGTTACTTTCCAGCTTTTTTTCTTCCTTTTTTTTTAAACTCTTAAATGGCCAAGCTGCAACAAATGTTCACATTACACATTTTTGTTTTCGGTTTTGACAGGTAAATTACACTCAACTAATATTTCGACAAATTTTAGGTTTTAAAAATTCTACGCCTATTGCCTCAGTGTAATTTGTAAGTTAATTCTACAAATTTGTAAGTCAATTCTACAAAGAAATGTGGTGCAGGGAGTAAAAAATTTTTATTTTCTAAGGCCATTTTGTGTGTAAAAGCAATAAGCATCTATCTGAGCTAGAAATTAAGGCATATCTTTTATTTCAGCTTTTGTTAGATTTTTAGTTCATAAGTACATAGGCATTTGAACTAAATTTTGACTCATATTTCTTCTTATCTTGCATTTTTCTTCTTCATGGCATAAGTTCTTAGAGGAGACTTTAATCTGCCTGATATCTGTTGGGAACTTAACACAGCAGAGAGGAGACAGTCCAGAAGGTTCCTAGAGGTAGCTGACGACTGTTTCTTGATGCAACAAGTGAGTGAGCCTACCAGGGGGGAGGCTGTGCTTGACCTATTGTTTACAAATAAGGAAGGGTTGGTCAGTGATATTGTGGTTGGAGGAAACCTGGGAGGTAGTGACCATGAGATCATAGTTTTCAATTGGCAGTGTGACAAGAAAGGGCATGAACAAAACCTCTATGCTCGATTTCCAGAGGGCTGACTTTGGACTGTTTAAGAAATTGACTGAGAGGGTACCATGGGAAAAAGCCCTCAATGGCAGAGGGGTCCAGGAAGGCTGNTGTTCTGAGCAACCCAGCTAAAACACTGTCCTCATTTCTTGGAGCGTAGGAAGATTATTTCTGTAGTGAAAAATTTTTGATCTTGTAAGTTTCGAATTACAATTTTGTAGAAATGTGGAAGTAGGTCAAAACTTATGTTCATATATGAACTGTCCAATTTTTCTGCAATTATGTTCTCTCTACGTAAATTGTTTTATATAAAATGGCAATGTGAGAGTCCATGGTTTAATCTCATGTGTGTAGAATTATGTCCACAAGATTTGGCAAATACTTGATTACATCCGAATATATGATCTGTCCTTACTTTTGTCTGATAACTCTTAAAAAAGAGAGACAGCATTGCTGTAGTATAGGCAAGCACAGCACTGAAATCCATAGACCCATACTGCTGGTGCATTAAACAAAGACCACTTCCTGTAAAAACAATATTTGATGAAAACAACTTGATAGCTCATCTTCATCTTGAGGGTACTGGACCATATTTTGTAGGCAGTCTAAACAATTGCTCTGTAAAGTTTGATGAGGATGCAGGGTTTTTCTGTTTAAAGAAGTTTACAGAGCCAAGATCCACACAAGCCACACAAAAAATGTATTAATATCATTAATGAAAAACTTTCTTTTGCATATTCACATGACTCTATTATCACATGACTAATTTAGCCAGTTTATATGTAAAGAAAAATATTTTATTTTCTAAACTGATAAGTGTGTTTTCTTCATTGAAAATCTAGATCTATAGGGAATATGGAAATGAGTGTACATTTGACCTATTCAAGCTATTGCCATAAGTACCAGTCTGTATACATTCTTTGTAACCTTTCCCTTTGAGCAGACTCCAGCCAGCTCTAGTATGTCACAGTATGAGGAATATAACCAGTCAAGCAGGCAGAGGAACACCTCACTTGTGGATCTCCTCCAAACTGTCACAGGTGTGGCCTGAAGGAGGTTCAAGTTATCCTGAATATTCAGTTATCCTGAATATGGGTGCACTATCATTATCTGATCAGCTCCTCTGTGTTTAGATGGCATCTTGGAAGTGCCCTGGTTTTCCTTGGAGACCTGTGATGCCTGTGTATTAGAATCAGATCCCATGAGACAGAAGTAGGTAGCATCTGCTGAGGACCTGAGCCTTGACGTATGTAAGAATAGTGTTGTGGTAAGCAAAACTGTATATGCGCTCTGATACAGATTAAGCAGCAAAATTGAAGGTTCCTGACAGACATAATAGGGTGTATTTATGCAAGCTTAAGTCTATTGGAAAATTCTAATGAATTTTAGCAAGACATGCATCTGTTAGGATCCCTCCCTCTTTTAAAATTCTGATTTATTTATATTACTGCAATCTGGATTTCTGCTGATATTACATAGTAAACAAAGACTTCCCAAAAGGTAAACTGCAGGAGTGAATGATATTGAAGGATGGGATCTATATAAACTTGTACTCTTCAGGAAGTGACTGACACAGGAAAGTTCAAATCTTGATCTGCATTGAGAATTCTTTTTTTTTTTTAAGCTAATAGGGGACTGCTGCCATGCTCTCCATTGCTAAGTTTGAAATGAATCACCAGCATGGGTGAAAGTAAGTGTTTCAAAGACCTTTAGTAAAGATATTACTGTAGTTCAAGATAGTAGAATTCAATTGATATTTATGGTTTGAGGTTTTGTAAGCTGGGTTTTGACCTGCTTTGACCAGGTAGTGAGACAGTTAGAAAGACTGTACAGAGAACTTCATACATCTTGGTGTGGTGTCGTGGTTTGACCCTGGCTGGATGCCAGAGACCCACCCCAACTTCTCCTGAAGGAGAAAACTAAAAAAAACAAACTGGAAAATAAAATAAAACTGGTCACAGGCAAAAGAAGCAAGGCAAAACTATAAATAAAGAACATAAAGGGTTTATTTTCTAACTAACAAGCTCAGAACTGCAAGGGAAGCATCATTTAGAAGGCAACCTTTCTCCCCCCACCCCTCCTTCTCTTACAGTAGATGTAATATTCCCTTTTCCACCAGGAGGAAAAGGGGGAACATAGGGTAGGGGTAAACCAGGCAGGTTGGTATTTCTGACCAGATTCAGGGTAGGAACCATCTCTCTGCNTTCTGGACAAGAGAATTGAGGGTATTCTTGAGATGCTGCCATGAGCAGGCTTTGCATTTCTGGCCAGTTTTGAAACTTAATTTCTTTTCGATGGTGGTCAGTACAATAGTGTTACTTCTACTGGGCCACCTAGTTCTTCTAATACTTTGTCGATGACCGACATTGTAGAACTACTTTCTCAGCGACTTACCTACTCCTAGTGCTCTGCTGGCATAAAGTTTTCTTTAAAAATGATCTTGATCTACTGATAGTCTACTAAATCTGCCAGTGATGTTTATTGTCAGGAATTTAAACTTCTATAGTCTGAAACAGTTCAGTCTTTCTCTTTTTATCTCCATATATTTTTAATTTCTTTTCTGGTGTAGTTTTTCAGTAAATGGCATCCTCACCATGACTATGTGGGACCCAAGGCAGTTGCTGAAGAATATGAACTAGAATTAATCTTTAGATAGAAACATCAATAAGTGTAAGGATGATGTAAACTCTGTGCAGTAGAAGGCTGCAGACATCTTTTACAGCCAGAAAACCTGATAGCAGAGTAGAAGAAAATCCACAAAGGGAATGGGAAGTGTGACTGGAAACAAAATAGTGAAAAAAGCTGGTAAAAGAGGCTGAAAGTTCTCTGAATTAAAAAGAATTAGTACAAAAAAGTATTAAAAAACCAAACCAAAACCAAACACCACTCCACCTCCCCCAAACAAATATGGACTACAGGTAACAAGGAGGATTTGGTATCAGTTTTCCCTGTAATTCTGTTCTTGCCATGTAATTTCTGTTTTTCATATGATAAATTTTCTCCATTCAACTTTATCATGTTGAAAATTTAGGGGATTCTGCATTTAATTTTTCAGAAAATGAAACTGTATTGGAGTTTTCACAACACTTCTGAAGTTGTTAAAACATTTTTCAAAACGGAACCCCAGTTAAATTTCATTTCAAAAGAGTGCGTAATAAAAAAGACCTGTTTAAATGGTTTCTGCTATAAGCACTTAAGAATGAAGAGCTATATAGATCCTGGAACTGAGAGAGGAAAAGGACAAGCTTGAAAGGTGGAAGATTCCACCTCTCAAGTGGATGGAACCACATTTCATGGTTCTTGGAGTCACTGTAATAGGAAGCCTGTGTTTGGAGAGGAGTATGAGATAGGGAAAAGTAATGAGTAATGCTGACAAATCAGACCATTCAACTCTAAAGTTCTCCTTGTGATCCCTGGTTTTCCATTATGGCTTACATTATCATAGTACTTCTAATTTAAACTTTCACATTTTTATGGAGGGGAATAAGATTAGAGAAATATTGCTGTCCTAAATTATATACCCCAGAGACAAGGAAAATAAGCATGGAATAAAGCAGGTTCTCAGGAGCAAAACCACTGTTTTTAATTGTTTCTATATAAATTGCAGTTTAGCATAAGTTAAGAAATACCTCACAAGGTAACCGTGAGGGCAGCTACTTAATTGTTGTTAAATGCATTTAAGATTTTTAAGGTAAAGAAGTTTTTGAAAATGTCCAGAAGCTTTTTCTTCTCTTTCTTTGACCTCTTCCCTGCCCCCTCTAGGTGGGAGGAGAAAGAAGGATACCATCCAAGTAAAGTAGTTCCACCATATCTGTAAAACAAAGAAAAAAAAGACGATTTTTATTGTTTCCAAATTTAAAGCATGTTTACAGATTAGAGTACCACTAGGTCTCTTGTAATGACTCTATAAGTATTTGGCACAAAACACAACTAACCAGTTAACTATTAAAATATAATTTCAGTGTGTGAATATTAAATGTGAATAAGTATGCATTGAGGGCTGCTCAAAATTAAATTTCACTGGTATTAATAAGAGTTTACAGTATATATTAATAGAAACAACACTAGAAAAAGGATACTTTCATAGGATAAGAAGATTTGTGAGGAGTCAGTGCTGGAAACTCTTCTCCCTTTTATCCCATATTTGGCCTAAGCATTTTACCAAAAACATTAGTATATAACATGAAGAAAACTCTTTACTAGCCCAGCAAAAAGTTTATCTTACAAGTTTTGCAGTCAACTAAAGTGGTAGTTGACTTTAGGGTCTCTATCAAGCTCATTTTCTCATTAGTCTGCCGGATAGCCATGTACTGTCTTGATTTATAAGCTAAACCATTGCAGCCAGTGAAAATTATTAAAATGTGTAAAAGAGAAAACCAAACACAACACGTTCTGCAAAGCCTGGCTAGAAATAACTTGCAGTGAAAGTAGCAGAGAATTCCCCATAAGGCAAATAGTAGATGGTATGTTACTAATACATAAGCTAGAGGAACTGAGAGGACAGGAGCTGATACTGATCCTACCAAAGATCAAATGTGTTCCGCAGAGTTTCTCTTTCATTGCTACTGCAGTCTACAGGTGGCCTTTTCACATCATAAAATTAGTAAATTCAGAAAGAGAAATTAGGGCTACTGCTCTGTGCTGCATAATTGCACTGTCACTATTGCAGGATATGCCAGAAGTGCAAAAATGTTGTGACCTCATGACTCTCTACAGCTTGATGAGAAGGGGAAGTGGAGACAGAGGTACTGAGCTCTTCTCCCGGGTATCCAGTGACAGGATGGGTGTGAAGGGGAAATTCAGACTGAACATTAGGAAGCATTTCTTTACTGTATTCAATCGTGGAAACAGCTTTCCTCAAGACATGGTTGATTCCCCAAGCCTGTCAGTGTTCAAGAGGCATTTGGACAATGCTCTTAACAACATGCTTTAGCATGTCAGCCCTGAATTGGTCAGGTAGCTGGTCTAAATGATTGTTGTAGGTTGCTTCCAGCTAGAAGAGTGTATTTTATTGTATTATAAACTAGATAAGGAGAAGGCTGTAGGTGACATTGTTACAGGGAGTAACACTCAAGAATTAAAAGATACCTAGCCAACACCAAGAAGCAAGAGGATCAAAGTATCCTCACTAAGTATCTTAGGCCAGTCAGCGTTCTCACTAACAGGTTCACAGGTTATTCTGAGTTGGAAGGAACCCACAAGGATCATCTAGTCCAACTCCCAAGTGAGCGTCCACCCAGGGATCAAACCCACAATGCTGGAACCATGGGCACCACAGTCCATCCATCTGAATCTCACATTATCTAGATAATGTCACTGAGTTCTTCATCCAGACTTTTTTTAAACACCTCCAGGGATGGCGACACCATCACCTACCTAGGTAGATCATTCCACTGAGGGATCACTCTCTGTGAAAAACCTCTTCCTAACATCCAGTCTAAACCTCCCCAAAAGCAGCAGAGGGGAATATAGTAACTAGAGATGAGGAAAAGCAGAAATACTTAATACCTCCTTTGCTTCTGTTTTTAACAGTAAGACAGATTGCCTGCAGGACAACTGGACTAGTGGTCTGATGGAAGGAGTAGGGGTGAAATATAACTCCCCTCTAAACAAGGAGAAGGTAGTTAGAGACTTGCTGAGCAGCTTAGATCCTCACAAGTCTGTGGGACCAGATGGGTTCCATCCTAGAATGATGAAAGAGCTGGCAGATGAACTCGCTAA
>WEKX01026015.1:43240-63858 GCA_013390025.1 Pitta sordida
CTAAATCCCTGCAAAATCTTAATATCTATAATTTCTCATTCATGAAGAAGTTATATCTTCAAAGCTCTGTATCAGATGTTGTCTGTCTCTGTAGACTTTTCAGGTCCCTCAAAAATGGCTCTCTTGCAGAAAGACAAAAAGTAGATCTCATTAATTTCAATGTCCAGGACATCAGGCTAGTGGCTTCAGTGGTGAGGCATCACAGTCAATTTTCCTCCCTCATATTTTCCTTGTAAAAGATTGAGCAGAACTGGATTATTGTTTACATTGGTGCTGTGGAGAAAACAAAACTGAAAAAAAAACCCCAACCCTATTTCTCCATTAAGAAGAGTTAAATGTATTATATTCAGAGCTTTTATTTTTTAGTTTTACAAATATCATATACAGAAGTGCTCCCTGTAAGGACAAGAACCATTCCTTTTGTTAGTGCTTGTGAAAAAAGTCACAATCACCACTATGAACTGTGTGAGAGAGTAACCTATGTAATGAACACAAACCAAAAAATAATTGGAGCTTTTAAGTGCTGGTTCATTTAGACTTTCAGAAACCTGTAGTTTTTTGAATGAAAGTATACATGCTCTTAATAGTGACTTGCACTAAAATGATGTATGTCGTCCATGTGCTGTGTGACAGACATTTCTCTCCTGTTAGAAATTGTAGATACCTAAATCTAGAGCAGTGGCTGTAGCTTAGCTCCTTTAGACTAGCACTTATTCCCTTATGAAAAGTATCAGCTAAATAGCTTATATTTTTCTGAAAAAAATGCTGTGGCCAGAAGCAGAGGTGTAAGAAATCACAGGACAGCAGTGAAAGTCTTTCACCAGAACCCACCAGAACAAAGGAGGCAAGTGATCAAAGAGGAGGTTTGGTTCATGCCCTTTCTTGTCACACCGCCAATTGAAAATTCTATGATCTCATGGTCACTACCTCCCAGATTTCCTCCAACCACAATATCACTGACCAACCCTTCCTTATTTGTAAACAATAGGTCAAGCACAGCCTCCCCCCTGGTAGGCTCCCTCACCTGGTGCATCAAGAAACAGTCGTCAACTACCTCTAGGCCTGTATTCTGTGCTAAACAGAAACACTTAGGCTGTGTCCTGCAAGTTCCTAGTAAATTAGAGTAATTGGCATTGGAATCAAATAATACAGATACCTGAGTAAGCAATTCTGCTCTGTACTGACGCTATTAAAAAATTATTCCAGGAGCTGGGAATGGGAGACTGTTGAAACCAGTGTGCCAGTGTCAGAACTACCTGCTCTTATCCCACTTCAGGAACCTGGGAAAGAAAAGAAAGGGATACAGCATATGTAAGGAATGATTAAAACAGGCAGGCTCAGAATGCACTGAGCTATTTCAATTTTTTTCATTGAAAACATTGCATAAAAAATGGGGCATTATGACAAGGAGCTGAAGCTCCTATCTGCTTTTAGATAAGGTATGCTATAAGAGAAAGGAAGTTAGTGTACTTTGAGGCACCTAGAAATGCTGCTTAGGAATATAAAGTTGACCAAGATGTAGGAAATCTAGTGTTCTAAAACATGAATGACTCTCCTTATGTGAAATAAGGCACTAAAGATCAATCTTCATTTCACAGTGGCAAATAACTGTTAAGTCAATAGCATAGGAAGCTGTTGATAGCCAACATCAAAAAAAAATTATTTTTGCTGTTATTTCAAGTGAAATAAATTATTTGTGGTCAATGGTTTTGTAGTAAATTTTTTTTTCTATGCAGAAAGAGCAGCTCTTCAGAGAAGATGGTTTCAGAGGGCCATGTTTTGTTTGTGGGTTGGGTTTTTTAACTAGGAATCCCAAAGGAATCTAAATATAGATGGTGTGCATCTGAATCAAGAATTATTTCCTTCCTCTTTGTTGAGATGACAAGCTGCAAGCAACTTATGAAAGAAAACTGGCAATTTAAATCTACTGCAAAATGTAAACTGGTCAAGAAAGAAGGATGCAAACAAGCATGGAGTTTTGTTAGGAAGAGTAACACATATTATGGAAGGAAGAACAGAATGCTCAGGCTGATTAGTTTAAAATTAAGTACAAATTCTTTGTAATAATACTAGAGTATAAATGGGTTGTTTACTTTACAACTTGCAAAAATTAATGCTTTGTACAAAAGTATTGGTGGCTTTCTCGTGCAATACCTTGTTGCCTGAACAGGTTTTAAGTTAGCCTTGATTGTGCAGCCCTGCAATCCCTTCTTGGGAGCCAGTGGCATGTGCTGCCCTTTTCCTTCCTCATGATCTCAACAAATTGCCCTCCTGAACTCCAGACTAATCAGTTCAAATGTCATGTCACAAGAGTAGCAGGATAAAGGGTCTGTTTGTTCCTTTTTCCAACTGGAAAAGGAAATATGGAAAATAGTTTTATTAAGAAGGCAAAAATAAATGCCCTTTTCCCAAAAACAACAGTAATCACAGAATATTATGAGTTGGAAGGGACCCACAAGGATCATCTAGTCCAACTCACCACCTAACACCCGTACAGGGACCGAGAGCACATCCCAGAGCAGTAACACCAACCTAGATGCCTCACAGCCTAGCAGGCCACTTCGAGCCGGAAGGGGCCCAGGGTCATCCAGCCCTATACCCCCCAGCTAGACCATGTCACTAAGCTCCTCGTCCAGTCTTCTCTTAAACACCTCCAGGGATGGCGACTCCACCACCTCCCTGGGCAGCCCATTCCAATGTGCAATTACTCTCTCTGTGAAAAACCGCTTCCTAACGTTAAGATTAAACCTCCCCTGGCGTAGCTTGAGGCTGTGCCCTCTCGTTCTGGTGTCGTCAGCCTGGAAGAAGAGGTCTACACCCATCTGGCTGCAACCTCCCCGCAGGTAGCTGTAAACAGCAATGAGGTCCCCTCTGAGCCTCCTCTTCTCCAGACTGAACAGTCCCAGTTCCTGTAGTCGCTCCTCATAGGGCCTGCCCTCCAGTCCCTTCACCATCCTCGTTGCCCTTCTCTGGACCCTCTCAAGCAGCTCAACATCCCTCTTAAACTGGGGAGCCCAGAACTGCACACAGTACTCAAGATGAGGTCTGACCAGCGCTGTGTAGAGGGGGAGGACAACCTCCCTGGACCGACTGACCACACTGTTCCTGATGCAGGCCAGGATGCCATTGGCCTTCTTAGCCACCTGGGCACACTGCTGGCTCATATTGAGTTTCCTATCAATCAGTACACCTAAGTCTCTCTCCACTTCACTAGTCTCGAGCCACTCCTCCCCCAGCCGATAGCGGTGCATGGGGTTGTTATGGCCGAAGTGAAGAACCCGGCACTTAGTCTTGTTAAACCTCATACTGTTGGAGCCTGCCCATCTCTCCAGCCTGTCAATGATAGTAAGTTGGAATGAACAACAGAGCTGGAAAGTAATCTTTCCCTGTTTGGCTACCATTCTCACATACAAGTGCTTTCCATAAAGAAACATTGCTGGATTTCTCATTTTTTTCATTCCTAGACAATCTGTTTTAGAGGGAAGAGTCCTACTCTCTATCCATTGTAATCTTCCTCTTTTCCTATTACATATTATTGAAATAGAAAACTGAGAAGTCCAATTTAATGACACTGATATAATTACTCCTGACCCAGTTTCCTCACATAATACAAAAATACCTGGAAAGTATGACTTCTATAATTCTTAGAAGATGCAGCCACATCTGATAAAAATATTCTACTTAGAACGTAAATAAGGGTATCCCAGTTCTGAAGTTCCATTATCAGTAATGAAATTGGCAAAGCTAGGAAAAAATAAGTAAGACCAAGGTAATAATAAAAATTACTTACCTGTCAGAAATTAAGACATGTAGTGGGTCAGGTTGCCATTTCTTTGAGCCACTGTAAGTAACTGGTGTTTTCAAATATGTTGTAAATTAGTCCTTCTCCATGCTTAGCAATCAGTATAACGCAGGTTAGTTGCACATTGCTTCTGCCTCTTTCTTCATCAATATAGAAAGAGAAGGTCAAGGACTTAAATTAATCTTTAAAGGGAACGTTCTATTAGCCAGAAAACCTCATAGGATACTATGGATTCCCCCAGGTAAGCATAAATGAGAAGTCAATTACTTCTGAACACTGAAGTCAAAATCTTATATGCTTTTTGGAATATACATCTATGGTGAAAGTGCAACAATAGGTTTTTAAATTACATGTATTAATATTTTGCTTGAGATAAAGTAGGTGGTTAGAAATGCAGTTTCAGTGTCAAAAGGCTAGGTGAGCACAGAATAACTCTTTATCATAGGTAGATCCTGTGTATTAAATTCTTAGTAATTAAACATTAATATTCCAAATGCTGTTTGGTGTGCAAATTTAAGTCTGGCAAATAGATGTGAAGTGATAAGGTACCAGCCATCTAAAGAACCATCACAGGCTGTTCCATCTCAGGCTTCACTGCTGTTTCTGTGGCATGGTGGGCTTGGCTGTGTAGGTGTTCTTAATATTCTGATTAACTCTCTCCTAAGGAACAGAATTCTAACATTTTATTCTGAAGTCACTTTTATAAATATAACTAATCAAGTCCTACTATTGATAGATACATAACTATACCATGATTATATGTATTATTTCATATTAATTCCATTCCCTATATCATAATGAAAAATGTGAAAACTTTGTACAGAAAAAGGCAAGACGAAAGTAGGTCATTGTTCATTGAAAGGAAAAAACAGGAGCAATTGCAAGAGGGTAATTATTGTAATTAACAGAAGTTGCCATTTTATTTAATATCCAAGCTGATATTGAAATACAAAACCCAGGTTATTAAAAAGAGACTAAAGTTAGAAGAAGTTGGCCCTTTAGGGATGGTAGTTAAAAAGAAGTACCAAAAGAAATTATCACATAAAGATTTAGTTTTAAGTCTTGCTACCTACCAATATTTCAGCCCTTTGTAAGTGCCATCCTTTCAAACAGTATTTGTGTTGGCACTGCATTGTCCTTTCCCATACAGCCTGGCTAGGGTTTTTGGGAACTGACGCTATTTGTGAGGGTTTATTTCTTAAAATATCTCCCTCTGTAATAAGGCTCCTAACATAAGGGAAGGCTAAGCCAAGAAAACTAATATAGCTAAGAAAGCAGCGTAGTTACAGCCGGTACACACTGTCTGGGATGAGACACTTTTACATTTGAGACATTTTGTGGGTTTGAGCGGGTCAGGTGGAACAACTTCCTATTACAGGACTGAGAGAAGACAAGTAGAAATCCATTCTGGTGCACCTTTCTCAACACTAGGTTCTCAACAGTCAGAGAGCAAATATAAACAAGAGTTATTAAAGAACATTTTGACTATACATACATATTACAGAGACAGAAGAATGTTAGACTAAACAAAAATTTTAACCCATAGATATAACTAAATAAATGTTCCCCTTCACAGGGAAACATATTCTGCATAAGACTTCCAGCATTATATCTTTTTTCAAATGAAGTCTTTATTCTGGTTGGAAAAAAAAGAAAATAATAAACTATTATGGGAATGTTTATCCATGAAAACACTGCTAGTGCCATCACTATCATTCTCTACAGAATTACATATTTTCATTATGTTCTTTGCAAGCATGGAGACACAAATTCATGAGAAGACCATCTGTTACTGTATAGAACTGCACCTGCTTAGCTGTCTTCTGATGTACAACATGAAAAATTAGATATCATTGTAGCTGACATAGCAAAAATAACAGAAAGCTGAAATGGCATTTGTACTGAACTTTAACATACATGTAAACCACAAGGTTTTCTTCTGGAAACTGATAGAGAATTCTTCTCAGGTAGAGACTTCAAACAACACTCTAAAACCTCTAACCATTCAAATAACTTCTGCTCTGATGACCTGGGGCTTCTTTCATTGTAGTGCTACAGAATAAATGATGATGGTTTCATTTTTGAAGTATTATATTGTTTAAAACCACATTTATATGGAAGAAAAAATTAAGTAATACTGAACATGTGTTGTATCACAGCATGTCACATAAGTATCTCAGGATTGCTAACTGCAATGAGGTGCTCTCATAATCTGTAGCTTCCTTCCACCCCACACTTAATTAAAAGTAGCTGAAAAGAGTCACTGTTCCTTCTAAGTTCACTCAGAAAGCCATAAAAAGGATACTCCTTGTCACACTGAGAACTTCCTACGTTGCATTATCATGCCCTATGACAAGTGAAGATCACGGGATCATGCACATAGGAAAATAATTACACTATGGGAAAAGAATTACTTTCCTGAAAGAGTAGTGAAAATAGTAGAAATGTCTATAATCTAGCAGAAATCAAAAAAACTAGAGATGCAAAAGCTCAGTTTGAGCTTCAATTGTCTACTAAAATACAAGACAAAAAAAAAGGCTTTTACAGGTACATTAATGGCAAAAAAAGGGACAAGAGCAATCTCCAATCTCTCCTGGATAAGGAGGGCAACATCATCACTGGGGATGAGGAAAAGGCAGAGATACTTAATGATATTTTTGCCTCTGTCTTTAATAGTAAAGACAGCATACACATTACTGTAACAGTGGCATAAGGCAAACCATACGCACCAAATGTTTCACAATTTGTAGTTTCCTCTGCTAAACATAATACCTTATTTTGTCTAGAGTTCAAACCACTCTTCTAAGATGTTAAGCCACTTCCCACAAACTTCACTCTCAGGAAGTTTGAATTGGCTGCTTTTCCAAAGAGGTTTGAAGGATGCCAGTGTTCTCAGTTTTGTAAACTCAAAATGAACTTGCATGCATGTTTCAGATCAAATGAAGGGCTTGAGTTTAATGTTTTATTTTTTAATCACTGTGGTGGCACTTTGGAATCCAGATATCCAGTTCTATTTTATTTTTCTTTTGCAATCACTCCCATATTTTGCCTAGTCTGTTTGACAGAACCATTAGCTTCAAACTTTTCATAGGAAAAGTAGGCAAGCACATTTCTAAATCAGAGGCTGAGGGAGACATCAGGGAGGCTGTATAACAATAAATAAAACAAGTATTAATTATCAGCTCAAATAGCTGATACGGAGTAGTCTCAACACACCTGAACAGATCCACGTCTCAAATTTATTTTTCCTTTTTCTAGATCATGCTTATTAAATATATAAGCCTTAGACATCTTGAGTTGAATAATATACTAAATAGTGGTAATAACAGCACTAGCAGCAATATACTTTTCTTAGCTTTGCAAGAAAACAAACCAAAACAACCAATCAAGTGAAAGGAAAACACAAAACAACACACTTGTTATCCCAAGGACTTCTAGAGCAGTATCAGGTCAAAAGTAGAATTTTAGGTGCTGTAGCTCACAGATATAATACAAGAAGATTTTTACAAGAGCCTGACATAAACAGTGAACAAAAATGAAACTAATACAAAAGAAAACACACTTGAAAGTTTTAGCCTTAAAAGCCTTTGGCCCAAATTCTAACACAGCCTTATGGATCACTGCTCTGGCAGAGAAAGGATGATCTCAGACCAAATCAAGGACAGTCTATTCTGTAGGTCTGTAGGCTTGTCAGCCAAGTGTCCATCATCTTCACAGAAATACTGTGAAGCAGCCAAAGCTCCTATTTTCAGCCGTGAACTTACTGAAGATGAGGGTGTCTAACATCTATAACCACTTACTGAACTGCATTACATTAATTCACATTTCTACAAGAGTAGAGAAGTCCAGAATTTCACCCGCATTTCAGATCATCTACTTGTGAGTGTTATCTCTTTCTGCAAGAAAAGGCACTCTCAGCTGTGGATTGAAGAGGTTACAGGATTTTCATTCGGTCACTAGATAGGATTATTTGAAATGAGTTGAAAAATATTCAGAATGAAAAAAAGCATGGGAAGGCAATGTTACTTCTTACTGATTGTCAGCTGGTATACATAGCCCATTGCAATGCTGGAGAGTGTGTTAAAAAACTCCTCTTAGTGACTGGAAGGATGTGCAGATAAGCTGAATATGTATTGCTTTTGCCTTCATGCCGCATGTGCCCCAGACACCTCCTTGGCATAGTCAGATACTGTGTCCTGCTGAAACATATTTATATTCAGCAAATTACTTACAGTTTATAGCAACAACTGTCAATACCTAGAAATCAGATGGAAAGCCTTCCAAAAGCTTGAAGGGTTTCCCAGATTACTACATTATTGAAAGAACTGTAGATGTTAACATTTTATACATTTTCCATGTTTATTCGTTGGAAGGGTTCGATGTTCAGGTGCTGTAGAAAAAATGCTTTAGAAGAAATGTAAAAGAAATCTTAGAAGTCTTCAAAGAAACACAGCTACTACCAAATGTAAAACAGCACTATAAAACAGTCATAGTCATATCATTTAAAAATTGTTTTACTCATAACTGAGCTGCACTACAATAAATATTCTGGACAGTAAATGTCCTAATTGTAACTTGGCAACAGCCTTCAGCTGCACCAATCTAGCTAAGTGTCAGACAGTTACTGAGTAAAATCTGCCTTATAAGGCAAAGAAAATAGCTCCATTTGATATGTGCAATAAGTAACTGTTGTGGTTTGACCCTGGCTGGGTGCCAGAGATTCACTCACAACCTCTCCTGGAGGAAAAACTGGAAAATAAAACTGGAAAATAAATCTGGTCACAGGCAAAAAAAAGCAAGGCAAACTACAAGCAAAGAATATAAAGGATTTATTTACTGACTAACAAGATCAGAACTGCAAAGGAAGCATCATTTAAAAGGCAACCTTTCTCCCCCACCCCTCCTTCTCTTACAACAGATCTAATATTCCCTTTTTTCACCAGAAGACAAAGGGGAAACATAGGGTAGGGGTAAACCAGGCAAGCTGGTATTTCTGACCAGATCCAGGGTAGGAACCATCTCTCTGCCCTTTCATAAAGTTCACTCTCTCTCTCTCACAAGAGAAAATGTCTTTCATGACCCTTTCCCAAGAGACATCTTGACCCAGGGACAACAGTTCNTAACAAACATTTACTATTAGGTTTTTCTTTTGAGATAAAACAAACATAAATGTGAACCTGCTAAAAGTTCCACAGTTGTTTAGTTTAGTTGTTTTTTGGTTTTTTTTTTAATATTTGTAATTTTTTGCTTGTCTTAATGACACGGACAATTAAAACAATCCCTGAACTGTGTTAATGTGATGTGCCTAGTGAGGGATTTTATCAATAAAAGTAGTGAATTTATTCACAAAACAGAAATAACAAGATCTTTAAGGAGATCAAAGATAACCTCCATCGCTGATCAGTATTTGAAAGGCAAGTCCATTAAACTATGTTAACACAAAGGTCAGATAAGTCTTTTTTTATATAAACAAAAGGCAAAACTTCTCTGAGAAACTGAGAGCCCAAAAATTTGAGACAACATGAAAAAATGGATTCAAATTGCCTCCATGGACATCCAGTCAATCAATCCTCCCATCCAGACTTAGGTTTTGTTGGCCAAATAAATGCAAAGAGACAGGTGGGGTTTTTTTTACTCTACTGTAAAGAAGAAAAAGGTAAAACATGAAGAAATGCTATAATTCACAGTATGAACTATAGATAGATTTAGGTTTTAGAAAATATAAACCAGGGAACTGAGCATTTCTGGATAGCAAACACAAGGACTCATTTCTGTGGAGAATAAATTTCAAATGCAACAGAACACTTATTCCACATTTGCATAGGGTTTTAATATCGAGAGACAAGCTGCAGTGTTTTCAGCCTTTCATATTATCATTTTCTACAATTATCCAATATATCCAAGAGAATTTAAGTAGGGTAAATATGTCAGAGAACTAAACAATCGCTCAAAATTTGAGAGCTCCTTGCTCCTGGAAAAGGCCAGAGATGCTAAGCTCAGAAGCAAAAAAATAAATTTATTTATTCTTGATAGAGAAACATTTTACTGGTGTCAGATTTCATGACTGATGGATCCCAGAAATACAGGGAAGATATTTGATTACAGATCCACAAATTATATTAAAAATTAATTCAAATATATATCAGAGTTCACAGATTCAGAGATTCACAGAATATTATGAGTTGGAAGGGATCCACAAGGATCATCTAGTCCTACTCACCAGCTAACACCCGCACAGAGACCAAATGCACGTCCCAGAGCGGTAAACACAAACCTAGTTCCCTCACAGTCTAACAGGCCACTCTGAGCCGGAAGGGACCCACAGGATCATCCAGCCCTACACCCCCCAGCTAGATCATGTCAGTAAGCTCCTCATCCGGTCTTCTCTTAAACACCTCCAGGGATGGCGACTCCACCACCTCCCTGGGCAGTCCATTCCAGTGTGCAATCACTCTCTGTGAAAAACCACTTCCTAACATTAAGTTTAAACCTCCCCTGGCATAGCTTGAGGCCATGCCCTCTCGTTCTGGTGTCGTCAGCCTGGAAGAAGAGGTCTACACCCACCTGGTGGCAACTTCCCCGCAGGAAGTTGTAAACAGCAATGAGGCCACCTCTGAGCCTCCTCTTCTCAAGGCTGGACAACNCGTATGTTGCACCATTCACCAGCACCCTCTGAGCTCGTCCTTCCAACCAGTTCGTAATCCTACATAAAATGTTTCCATCCAGTCTGTGCTTTACGAGTTTCTGCTGAAGCTTATTGTGGGAAACTGTGTCAAAGGCTTTGCTAAGGTCCAAGTACACAACATCCACAGCCTTTTTGTCATCAACCAGTTGAGTCACTGGATTGTAAAAGGAGATCAGGTTGGCCAGGGATGATCTGCCTTTCCAAAATCCATGTTGACTAGATCCAATGTCATGGTTGTTTTGTAGTTGCTGCATAACAGGACACAAGACCATCCATTCCATGACTTTGCATGGGACTTGTGTACCAGAGTTCAGACAAAGATTTGGGGGTCAAGAAGACAGTGAAGGCAAGACATACCACACGTTTATCTGAACCAACTGCTTAAAGTGGATTTATATCCAAGTATATATTTCCTGCTACTCATATAATTTCAGTCTAAAGCTAACACCCAATGCACAGTAGTCAGCATAGGTTTAACAAAAAAGTTTTTACTCCTATATCATTTGACTACATGGCTCCAGCAAAATATCTGCAAGTGTGTTGTTAACTAATGAAAAGCATGGTCTGAAAGGGGAATTGCTATTATTAGATCTGAGCAAAGTCACTAAGATCTTTTGTTTTGAATCAGCTAAATTAAACCATACAAGTGGGCCAAATGGTATCCATTTCAAATACCTGCAAATTCTAGATGTTAATTAAGAATAGAGTTCATTATTAAAAAAAATTTTAAACATGCAGCTTTTGAATCAAAGTACATGTTTTTATTGTCAGGTTATACTCAGTATTTAAGGTTGGTAAACCTGAGATAAACAGGATCAGAGGAACTGGGGGATAGTGGAAAAGGGAAATATGCTGCTATGAGCTTTTCCCTTACTGTCCCTTCCGGTAATGCCTTTGCAGCTAAACAGTTCTCTCTTTCAGTAAGTCACATGACAGATGTTAGCTGTTAACCCAATTTAAACTATTTTTGTTTCCCTTCCAGTACATTCCAATCAGCAATGTGAACCACAAACAGTGCCCAGCAATTGGTGAGTGGCACATGCCTGAACACCATGTTTTTCATCTCCTTTCAATATCCTTGACTCATGCATCCTGTTTGAACTAATGTTAGTTTCCTGGCTGCAGTGTGTCTGCACCCTTGGACACACAACAAGGGTCTGAGCCATCCCAGAAAACTCACTCTTTCTTGCTAGTCTTCAGCTTCACTGTGCTTTTAGTGACTGTCTTTCAAAGCTACTTTGTTTATGCCAATTTACATCTGGAATCTCTAGATTCCAATCTCTACATTGATATAGCAGTCCACTTTGTTTCCTCTAATTTTAAAATCATTTGAAAACATCATATAAAGATACCATTCAGTTCTGACTTTATTTGACCTCTAAGAATAAAATGAGCTACCACTACTACTAGTTATACTTCCATACTGCCATTATCATGTTATCACATTATCCTGCGTGAATGAAATGTCCCCCAAACAAATCTGAACCAGAAAAAACCCTATCCCTTGTTTGTAAGGTACTTGTGTCTTTACTCCCCTGATATTCTGAAGTTCTCCTCTCCGAATTACTGCCCTGTTGTACATACTGTAGCAATGATTTCACATGGCACTTCATCTTCATACTCATAGAAACATTAAATAGTTTTAAGCAATGAGGGCTAGTGCAAGAACCCAAGCGTTGCAGGTAAAAGAATGTCTGTTCGAACAGAAAGTAAAATGTAGGGAAAAAAAATTTAAAAAACCAAAAAGACGAGTTTTATTTTTAGCTTGGATTCAGAAATACCACTCAGGAAGAAAGAAAGAACAGAACTGATAAACTTTCATGAGTATGTGCCCTGGCTGTGATTAAAGTACAAGGTACGTAATTCTGCCGCAAGTTCATTTAGAGCATTAACTGAGATTAGTGCAAAACTTATCTTTTTTCTTTCATTTTAAGCCATACAGTTAATACAAAATTCAAATTAGGGTCACTGCCATTATTTTTGCATGGTACAACAACAGGCCACATAAAAATACATGACAGAGTTAGACAAATGCTTTATTAAGCTACTAATTTCAAACTTCAGTTGCAGACACTTCCACGGTCAGTCATTTACCATTAATTCCTTTCTCTTTACCATTAAAACAACTCACTATTTCTTTACCATCAAAAGTATTTCCCACCAGGTCTAGTGACAGGATACTATTCTTACCCCTATTTTACAGAAAAAAAGAACCAAGATAAAAGGTCCATACAGAAGTCTGTGACCCAGCCAAGACTCCAGCTTTCCTGAGACTCAGTCCAACACTTTCACCACAAAGTCAAGCACTTTCTCCTCTGTAGCCTTTTGATCTTTTCTTTCCATCTTGAATGACTGAGCTACAAAGGTTCTTTGTAGAAAGAGTAGGCTATAAGAACAAATACACATTTATTTACAAAAATTAATCAAATATGTCCTTTAAACAAGATTTGAATCTTATTCACTTGCAACTAGGTGTTCAAAATGTACAAGCTTATATAGAACTATAAACATCTAATATTGTAAACATGTTCAAAAGTTTCAACAAATATGAATCTGAGGGCAATGAGATGTGCTCAAAGAGCCCATAAAGAAATAACCCACATAGCCATCTTTAGTTTTCAAAAAGTGAGTGTGTTATTTGGGCAATGAGGAAATGTACAAAGCCATAAGTCTACAGAGTCCCAATTTAAATGTATTTACTTAAATAATGGACTATTCGCCTAAGCAATAGTTACCTCAATGATTAGTGGGTGGTGACGCCTGAAATTGTGACAGCAAAGGAAGATATAACACTAGAAGCAGCTGTATACTCTAGCACTTTGAGCAGGAATTTGACCACACTTGATGAAACAGATCTAGGTTTGTTTGGGAAGTTGTGTTTTTAAAATCAAGAATAATACTATTATCCCAAGGTCCTGTCCACCACCTTAAAGAAACAAACTCAAAAGGATAAGGATAAATGCGAAAGCAAGAAGCAGCAAAGCTTCTTTTGTAAGGTATAAATCATACCTTACTACTTCATAAACTTCTAGTTGTGAAAGAAAGGTATATTTTCCTTTTTCCATGGGTTATTTCTGCTAATTATAGGCAGTGTTTTTTCTACCTACCAAAGGGCTGTGAGGGCATTAACAACTCTAACACTAGGCAGAGCAAAATCCCACTGCAGAGTTCTGGTACAACAAGACTTTCTCTAGCAGCAATGCTACTGTTGAGACATTAAAAATCATCTCTTAGTGATTCCTTAGTTCTGTTTTTAAGTGCAGGGTACTCTATTTGTGGAAAGAAAAAACCAAACAAAGTAAAACAAACTTTCAAATGTCATTTTTTTCTGATTGCACTGTGTTTCTAAAACAAAATTACTGATGATGCAGTTAAGTTTACAATAATGCAATTGAACATTGGAGAAACTGACACTTTTGAGCATAATAAGATGGCAAGTATCACATCCCATTCACACCAAGAAATTGTATAGTGTATACAACGCACAGCTGATTTCTCCTGTGATGTTCACCCTCTGTTGTTAAAAAACTACAGTGGGAAAAATAAATGAGTATTTTCATTCTGATTACAAAATGTTCAGAAAATCCTATATTGGAATCCTTGTTGTGCATCTGCTTTATTCAGACAGCACTTAACAACCCAATTTAAGAAAGGAAAGGATTAGTAGCTATGAAGTTAAGATGTAGTGAAAAACTTTATTATCTTCATCACAATAATATTAAACTTTTCTAGTCTTGAACCAAAGCATAGACTACTTTTTATTATCCCTTCAGACCATTTATTATGAATATGTGCAGATTAAGACTAGAAATCTTTTCTTCCCAGCTGTGCAAGCGCTGATTGTGGTAATGGCCCCTAAGACCATAATTTTCAGCACCAAAGTTTCGCAAAACTATATTTGCAGATCTCATAGCTGTACACTTCAGAAGTTAAGCCTCTCTCCTCTGAATTGAGCACAGCATGGGTGGGGGTGTGCAAGCACAGAAGTCTTTCAAAAATACCTTTTTTTTTAAAAAAAAGAAAGAGTTTATCTTAACTGAAAAGTAATGTTAAGGCTAAATTTACATAAATTGCTTTAACATAAGTGTGTCTACCTAAATATCTTATTTGCCTCTATTGACTGTGGTCTTTGAAAATCATTGCGACACTACCTTGACAATTATTAGCCAAATCTTTGCTGAAGTACCATGTACAAGTGCCCTTTGTACATAGAAGTGTTTTGAATTGTTTTGTGATTAAAAACATCACAATTGTAGTTCTTGGGCATATTCAACAACCATATTACATTGAATGAAAGGTCAATAGTTTCTTCTAGGAAGCCATTCATAGTCCAGTGTAGGTTTTTCCAGGAACTGAGTTGCAATGTTATTATATGGATACTTTTCCATATAAAATATGACCTCCTAAGAATCCAATTCAAATCTGCAGTTGCAAATGCAAAATGACAGAATGAGACAGAAGTATGACATTTTACATACATAGAGCACATCTGAATATTAAAACTGATCACAGTTATTTGTATTATGACTGGCTGTTAGAGGTACATTTGATGTTGAACCTATCAGAGAATGAAACTGTACCAGAGCACAGTACATGTTCATCATATTCAAAGACCTTACAGCATCTATTTCTGTGAGTGGTTCTGAAATACTTATTTCTTCACAAAGCTGGTCTGGTTGTTGTTTGTAAATTGTATGATAAAGTTATGGGAGACTGGCAGCAGTAGCAAGTATCAGATTGAGACAGGCTTACCGGCTCTGTATTCACATGATATTGTATGCAACACACATTTAATCAATAAAAGCCGAAACAGACCTGAATATAAACTACTGTTTTCAGCTTACTCTCAAGAATGTAAAGAATTTAATTTTTAAAGATTTATACATCTGTCATGGCTACGGGGAGCAGGAGCCCTGGCAGTCTATTGCTCTGGATTCCAAAATTCCTCTCATATCATCTTATTAATAAAATTGTCATTCACAAGACTGATCTTACATTTTGTTGTAGATTTATTCTTTCATTCACTGTAGTAAGGAGCTCACAAAGACTTTTAATTCATCATCTGCTCTATTAAGAATGAAACAATATCTGTTCAAGGGAAAAGTGCATTTAAAATCAAGTTATATTTTAAAATATATGGAAAAAACATGAAGTGGTTTGAGACAGTGAAGGCTGCTAGCACATGGCAAAAACTAGCCTATTGTTGGCACCTAATACACATTCTTGTTTGTCACCAAGTTCAGAAGGACTCCTTATAAAAAAAAGGTTTACATGTGAATGTCAGTTAAGCCTTTCAAATAATTATCTTATTAGATAGTTATTCCTTTCAAACCTCAAAAACAGTGTCAATTTTGAAGCGCTTTTGTTGCTTAAAATTAAATAATTTACTCAATGCATTGCTACTATTTTGAAGAAATTGAATTTTAATTTGAAGGCATGTGTAGATGCTACTAGTGCTGACACAAGCAATTAAGTCATTCCTCTTTTTTCTCATTTCTGTTCTCATCAAACCTCCCTAGCTCCTGGCCACAGACTGTTGAAAGATTATTTCTTAAGCTGTTCCTATGACTTCTATGAGGAAACCACATTAATGTTTTCTGAGCAATATATAACTATATATATATATATACCCTAAATGTAGTGCTATTCTCAGTCTGAAAGTAGGCTGTACCATGCTACATTATCAGAATCTGTCTAACAACAAAGCCCAAACACACTTTCAAGGGAATATACTACACTAAAAATGCCTACAACATTTTCTGTGGAGCTAGGCAAATTACAATCCTAGTATGACATCTCTACAACACTTGCTAAGTTGCCAATTATCATCATGTTGGGGATTAATTTTTGTTTGTTTTTTGCAGCCTCATGCTTTTTATTTGCAGGTGAAACTGTAAAGGCATCTACATATAAAGGGCAGAATATCAGTAAATAAGGGAAGGCATGAAATCCGATGAAGCAATATCCATTAAAAAGGATTCTGTCCTCTTAACTCAGCTGACATAATGTAAATGAACTCAGAATACAGCACATTTTGATGCAATGGAGGTTTTATATACTATTTTCTCTTATAACATTGCCAGTCTGAAATATTTCTTACAACAAATGTAATGATTCCTATGCTATTATCACCAACTTTTGTATGCTTTAATTTTGAGCTCTAAGTATGTATTAATGTTTTCAGCCTGCAGTTCCTTGTAGTTCTCTTTGCAGCATATAACATCTATCTTTAAATTCTCAAGCCTTCAGCCATAATACATCATTGAAACTAGTAGCTCTTGATTCCACACATCTGGAAACCATAGCTTCAGGAGAAAAAACCCCAACCAACACCACCACAAACAAAAAAAACCCCCAAACTACCAAACTCCTAATCAAACCAAAACCCAACACACACACACAAAAATCACCCTGCCAAAACCAACCAGAAATTCTCACTGCTAATTTTATTTCATCATATGTAATATATGTTGAAATAATTTTATATATTGATTGCTATGCTAATTTTATAGTTCATTTCCATTACTATGCATAATGGTGATTCAAATTGTCTCTTTTAAACAATCTAAAAAAAAACCAAAGAATTTTCTGTCAGAGAAAGAATTTTTTTCTGCAACTAAAATATAATTTAACTGGTAAGAATTATGGGTTTTAGTGATTCTTGACAAACATCTTTTTTAAAAAAGGTATTTTCATCTACCTTATAAAAACCAGACTGAAATAAACTCAATTCCCATATTCTTTTTTAGTACTATTTCACAGTGTGTTCACAAGTAGACAGGTTATTCTGAGTTGGAAGGGACCCACAAGGATCATCTAGTCCAACTCTCAAGTGAGCGCCCACCCAGGGATTGAATCCACAGCCCTGGAGCCACAGGCACCACACTCCACCCATCCAAGCCTCCCATCACCTAGACCATGTCACTTAGTTCCTCATCCAGCCTTCTCTTAAACACCTCCAGGGATGGCGACTCCACCACCTCCCTGGGCAGACTATTCCAATGAGAGATCACTCGCTCTGTGAAAATGCTCTTCCTAACATCCAGCCTAAACCTCCCCTGGCGTAGCTTGAGGCCATGTCTGCTTGTTCTGGTGCTGTTATATAACAAGAACATTTTAATTACCATTAGCAAATGCTGTCACTGAAGTGGAGGAACACTGATCATCCCATGAAAGATTTGTTTGTACTCCTGAGCATTGCAGGTCCACACATCACTGGTTAAAAAACGACTGTAGCAGTATGGATTTCACAGAATCAACTAAGTTGGAAAAGAGCTCTGAGATCAAGTCCAACCTTTGACCTAAAATCACTTTGTCTACTAGACCATAACACTCAGTTCCACATCCTGTCTCTTCTTAAATGCTTTCAAGGACAGTTACTCCACCACCTCCCTATGCAGCCCATTCCAACACACAATCACTCTCTCTATAAAGAGCTTCTTCCTAATGTCTAACCTAAACCTCCTCTGGCACAGCTTAGGACTGTGCTCTCTTGTCCTCCTATTAGTTACCTGGGAGAAGAGGTTGATACCTGCCTGGATATGACCTCCCTTCAGGTAGCTGTAGCATGATACAGGTAGTTGTAGAGTGATAAGTTCTCTCCTGAGCCTTCTCTTCACCAGGTGCAACAACCCCAGCTCCCTCAGCTGCTCCTCATAGGACTTGTGCTCTGGACCCTTCACCATGTCTTTTGCGCGTCTTTAGACATGCTCCAGCATCTCAACGTCCTTCCTAAATTGAGGGGCCCAGAACTGGACACACTAGTCAAGGTGCAGCCTAACCAGTGCTGAGGACAAGGAAAGAATCACTTCCCTGGTCCTGCTACCCATGCTATTCCTGATACAGACCAGGATGCCACTGGCCTTCCAGGCCGCCTGGGCACACAGTTGGCTCATGTTTATCCTGCTGTCAACCAGTACCCCCAGGTCCCTTTCTGCCTGGCTGCTCTCCAGCCAGGTCCCCAGCCTACAGTGCTGCATGGGATTGTTGTGGCCAATGTATATAGGACCCAGCCCTTGGTCTGGTTGAATCTCATACCATTGGATTCAACTCATCTATTCAGCCTGTCCATGGCCTTCCGCTGAGCCCTCCTAGCCTCCAGCAAATTCACACACCCCTCACCCTGGTGTCATCTGCAAATTTCCTAGTGGTAGACTCAGTCCCCTTATCCAAATCACCAATAAAGATATTAAACAGGACTGGGCCCGACATTAATCCCTAGGTGACACTGCTAGTGACCAGACATCAACTGAATGCAACACCATTCACAACCACTCTCTGAGCCCAGCCCTCCAGGCAGTTCTTAGTGTTTCTTTGATATACCACAGTGAGAGGAATGTTTGTGAATGGCCTAGCAAGTGCCATGCTGGTCCACAAATTACTTTAAAACTGAGATTAAATAGATACTGTACACACAGATATTTCCAAATTTTGCATTAAATAAGTGGTTGATTAGCTAGTGATACCTCGATGCCTGGTAGGAATGCATGCAAAAGTAGTCTCTGCCATCAAAAATCATATGTATATAGGATCATTTATCTAAATTGTGAAACAAAATGTGGATGCATATAGGTACAGTCCCTGCTGGCTATCATCCAGGGTTATTGTGTAGCATGGGAGTCAACCTTCAGAGCTAGCCAGCTTCCCCCTCACTGTATTTATTGTGTAACATCAGCCCTGTGTTTGAGCTATGAGATTTTATTGCAGCAGCAACCATGTAATCATTAAATGAGTCAGACAAGGTTAATTATCAGTGTATTTTCGTGTAAAGATTATCTGTGACAAGAGAGATTAAATGCAGTTAAAACACCAGGTTATTTGTTTAAGCTTTCCTTTGCTGGAGAAGTAATTTTCTATCTCATGATCACAGCTATCAGAGCACAGCTCTTTCTTTTAGTTGAGAAGCTGATTCACTCAATGTTACTTTATTTAATCAAAATTCAGCATCCCTACAGCACATATTTTTCTCCTCATAGGCTATCTGTGTTGCTAGGTTGGGCAGTAATGAACAGCTCTCACATACAGATGTATTACAGACCTATAAAACATTACCACAGTTTACTGAGCCTGGTGAAGGTGCTTTTGGTACGGCTTTTGTTTTAAATCCAGTACTATGTCTGCTTCCTAGAGCTACAGATGTATTCTTCCACTTTGAATAAGTGAAAAAGGGTTTTGTTGAAACCTCCTGAGAGTAAATGGATTTCCTATGGAATCCCCTTTTCTTTATGGCTTTGATGAAAGCATTTGGGACTTGACAGTTCCCAGGTTATCTTCAGTTTGAAAAAGAAGAAATCAAGTGTGCTGAGTGTTAAAATATTTTCAACTATATTAAGTTTACTTTGAGGTTAACAACTTGCATCATCAGGTGTCAAATTGGTATGGTAAGGTAGTGCTTACTGTCTTGCCTCTTCAACATTTGGCCTCAGTATACTGTCCCATTTTGTTCTTAAAGCAGAGATAAGGGGTGAACCTATTCAGGTGGTTACCTGAAATGCAAACCTTTTCCTCAGTTTTGTCCTCTACAGCTCATTCCATTTCAATTTTTTCACAAAACTATGCAAAAATTGTTGAGATTACAAACGGGTGCTAAATCTCCACAATCACACTTGAAGAGAAAGAACTATCCACTGTCAAAGAGATTCAGAATAAAATTTCTAACAGAGAAGTATTGACACTATAAATACATATAACACAATAAATTGACACTGCTAGAAGACTTTGTGTTGGGTTGGTTAACAGTAGTCACAGGTTTTGGTGAACAAATATTATTTACACTGAAGCAGAGAAATATTATATAAATCTTTTAGAACAATACGAATAATTCATAATAAATTACCACAAATTCTTTAATACAAAATACATCACCTACAAATCTAATAATTACCTAGGCCCATTTTAAATAGTCAGGAATTTATCCATTAGTTATTTTAAGAAAACAAGTCATAATAATTCTAATTCTGACATTGAATTTAACATTTCATTTGCTTCATCACACTTATTATTGTTGGTTTTTTAAAGAGATGTGGTTCAATCACGGCAAATCCATTTTAGCTAGCAGACAACCATCTGATTGAATCAACTTCACTTTGGACATAACCCCATGCGCTGCTATCAACTGGGGAATGAGTGGCT
>WEKX01026017.1:7272-22983 GCA_013390025.1 Pitta sordida
TGACATAGGGTTTTTTTACCTCTTGCATCTCTCAGCTGTATGTGTATGCTTGCTTACTTGATGCAACATTTATAGAACATCTTTCACTGCTGTCTGTTGTGATGTTGTGTCTTGCCATGAGGTAGAGAGGGGAAAGGAATCTTCCTATTGTGTGACCTGTTTCCTCTTCTGCAATAGCCTGTCTTAATTGTACCTTAGATCTCTTACATCTTCTGTGACTAACGGGAGTAAATCCTGGCTTGAGCTTGTGCCTGTAGGGCCCCTTGCAATTATCATCAGGCACCCAGAAGTCTTGCCAACTTTACAAAAATGTATGTTTCACAAAAATTCTCAGCCCCCAAATTATCTGTTTTCCTTTCTTTTTTCCCCTTCCTTCCTTCCTTGCCCTTCCCTTTCATTTTTGGTAGCAATTCAGATACCATTACCTATTTCTTCAAAGAAACCAATCTGTTGGTTTTTTATACTGTTTTACAAAGTGAACATTGTTGCAGCAAGAGGCACAAACAATTCTTACAGCGACATTGCAGAATGATTTTCACTTTTCTTTCCTCTGTACTCCCTTTCAAAATATTTTTTCCAAGTACGTACTGTATTTCCCAAATTCTTCTGGGCTGTTTTGCTTGCTTAGTCTGGCCCAGCAGATAAAACCTGTTTTCTTCAAGATACCAGGTGCTAGAATATGGAAACAGAGTCTACTTAAATCTTTCAAGTTAATTCAAAAGACATTGTTCAGGAACTGGAGAAATCTGAGGGATTGTTGTGAAATTAACTATGATTTGGCTCTAGTCATAGGTTTCTGAAGCTCTTTCTCTGCATATGTAAGTCAAATATAATTTTCTCACTCGTGTTGTCATGTGCAATGTGAAGTACCACAGCACTTTCAATAAGGTTATGACTAGCAGGCAGAGTCTTGATACACAGCTCTGCTCTTCAGCTTCACAACACAACAAAAAAGCTTAAAAAAATTCTGTTAAAATCTTTAATGATCCAAAACTTATATGCCAGAGTACTTAATCTTTGGTGTATACAGGAATGCAGAAGACCATGTGAGGTGTCAGTTTTCCTACAAACATACTCCTATGGAGTATAGAGCTTGGAGGTACATTAAAGAGGGAGCTGTGTTCATGGGCAATGAGCACAGCTGAGAGGAACCATGGAAGCCAAGTATTTCACTGTTGTCAGTCATCAACATTTTACTTAGAGCTGCCTCAGTTCTGCTGAACTTCATTTTCTTTTCCTTTTGCAGTACCTTTCAATAACATGGGGTTTGGTTGCACTCTTGTAACTCACCCACATCACAGAAAACCCAGTTCAGTACAGTTTCTTCCCTTCTAGTGTGCATCTCATTGACCCCCCAAAACTGTAGTAACTACCTAGTAATAAAACCATACAATTATTTAGGTTGGAGAAGACCCTTAAGATCAGTAAGTACAAAAGTTTGAAAATCCTTAACATTGCAGTTTCAGGCTGCAATGGCAATTCATGTGCAATGACACACACATCTGTGTCAGATCTAGCCCTGAGATAATGGACTCCACCTGACCACATGAATATGCTAAAACTAGATTGCTAATACAAATCCACGGTCTAATATATTTGCTTATATATTTTCCCACCGAAATATCACACAGGTCTGATTAACTGCCTCTGTTCAGGCAACAAGCATTGCTGCACATACTTCCTGTATGACCTTGAAGAGGAGTTACTGACCTGATGCATCTCATGATATTTGTTCCAGGAAGTTTCCTAGTAATTTCAAGGGTAACCTGAAGAAGCCTGATATTAAAATGTTTAGAGTAAAATTAGGGGAAAGGACTTGCCATATGCCAACCTTAGCAAAATGGTCCTCCCACTCAAAAAAAGTGACAGTTCGAGTAAACTAAGCATATTTTTAAAACCTCTGTTCCTCTATTCGTCACACACCGGTGTTTCATAATATTGTTTTTTGCATGCTTATCATTATTCAAATAATCAAAATATTCCATGAACTAGAACTTCTCAGAAAGTCTCTGCTAGGCAATTAGAAGGTTATTCCTGATTTCACAGGGTATGTCTGTAACTTGGAAAAATAAAAGACGTCCTTAGGAATTCAGTGATTCTGTGAATTTGCTGGCACAGGGTTTAATCCACTCTAGACTGATTAAACTCAGAAGTAAAAGAGATTAGATAATAGTAGAAGTTAATGGACCAAACTGTGTTGTATACATCCTGTGCATTTCTGTTGAATTCACCTGACTGCACTAAGTATGGTAGAGGCAGAATTTGTTCTGACAGCCCTCAACTCAAACACAGCTTTCAAAGTAAGTTTTGGAGTTTGATGCTCAGGTCAAGTTTTTTCTTACGTTTTAGCACTCAACAATGTCTGTTCACTTCCAGAACAATGAGTTTTAGAGAAGGGTGTTCAGACATGGTTGAAAGGATCTCAACATTCAGTATATCAAAAGAAAAAATACTACAAGTTTGATGCAAAGAAATTAAGATCTATTGTATTCTTGCGGTTTGAAAGAGGTAGATTTTCTAGTCTTGGCGTTCTTCCAGTGCAACTTGTCAAACCAGGTTACATATGAAATTTCCCTGCAGCCAAAAATGTGAGAACTCAGTGTGACGATGTGCAGAGGCTTGTTTGATTTGGGGTGATTTTCACTTTTCATCAAAGCAACTACATGATCCTCTTTCATGGGTAATATTTCCAAGGCTCATTATTATTCTCTTGTTTGCTTTGGTTACTGGGACTCTTTGGAGGAAACATTTAATTTAGTTGATTCATTATGAGACACATTTTATGAAGGTGTGATGTTGTGCTTTGTTCTTTTGACTTCTGATCCATAAAACACTCCCTGACTTTGCCATGTTTATTGACACCCAAGGGAATCTTCATTGCATAACGTGTCAGACTTGATTTGTTTGTTTTTCCCTTCTAAATTTCCTCTTTTTTAAATGGAAATATTCTCAAAAATGCATCTTTTTTAGACACAATGACACCAAATTGTGTTTGAAACATTCCTGACTTCATAGGATGAGGAAATGTATTTCATATGGCAACATCAACACACGGGATAATCAATTTACTCTATTTCAGCCTAGAGGCTGTAACACACAGATTAAGGATTGTAATTTCCTTAAGCATGCCGAATCAACAGGCAGGGATTGTCCAAGCACACTTCTAATTAATTTTTAAATAGAAGGAAATATCACTGTTTTTCTATTTGAATAAGGACTCTGTTTGCCAGACCAAGTAGTTGTAGCAACATAGGTCTGCTTTTGCTGACCTTTTTGATTTTAATGCGGTATATTATTTTTAGCTTTTACTCATGGCTACTAAGAGATAATGGTACTAAATAGACAAAATAATTTCAGAGGCCAATACCATCAGAGCTTTTTGGAGTTTCTGTAGGTGAAACAACAGTCTGCATAGATTGTTTTATGTTTTTGTCTCAGCCCTCACTTTCCAGTTAATAGAAAGTTCTTATAACTTGTCAGATGAGAAAGTAACGAATAAATATTGAGTGTTAATTAAATAAGTATGATTTTATAATATGTTTCTTCCATCTGTTCTTGATTCTCTTTTATTCTTCCAGTGTTCAAACACATTTTCATTTCCCTATCACATGTTACGTTTAGTTGTCCCAATTTCAGTGTTCAGTCCACCTCATTCACACAAGATTTATTTTTTACCTGAAATAATCTCCAGTCATACCCTGGCTTTAGAAGGCTAGAAACAAAACTACTTTCATTTTTCCTCTGGAGGTTGGAATCACACCCCATCTGCAATTTAGAACTTCCTTTTTCATAATCTTACTTAGTAAGTGTCTTGCAGACCCTCCTCTTGAAGCAAATCCTTATTAATCTTGTATCATCAACTCCTCCATTTTTGTTAATGGAATCAAAATGCTACCTATTTCCATTCCTTCATATATTATCACATCAAGTTTCTCCTCCCTAGAATATGTTGCGTGTGGTACTTTCAAAATTAGTTTAGCAGACAGAGGATTTTACCCTAACAGTTTTGGTTTTCTCTTTCTCAATTTAGGTGGGGTTACTCATTCTAAAATAATTTCTGCAAGATATGCCAGTCCAGCATTTATTGTTTCTTCTTTTGTAAACATTAATCAGTGTTACACCATCACAGTCAATATCCCTATGTTGAATTTACCTGCAACCTGCAAAACCACTGTGGAGCTATAGCTAAACTCACAGATGCCAGGCTGCTTATTTTGTAGAACACTTAGATTCTGCAAAATGTGACAAGCCTAGGATCTTCTAGAAGCACTAGAGGTGGCTGAAGGGGAAAAGGAGTGAGGACAACCTGACAGCAGCAGAGTGGGGGAGCAACTTTCTAAAACAGGTTGAAGCTGGTTCCTGTTTTGTGCAGAGCAGCAGCTGATCATGCTGTGCCAAACAGCTGCAGCACTGACAGCAGGTGAAGTTCATTAGTATCACACTTCTTGACTCTGAGTGGTTGCAACCAACATAGATACTGTGGTGATGGACCAAAGAGAGAGGTGGGATCTGCTCCATTATTCTGCTTGGAGCTGTTTAGGCTTATTTTTTTAATTAATGAAACTTTTAACTAGACTCTGGATATCCCTGAATGCTCGCTGTGCGGTTATTCAATTTGTCAGGCACATTTACTCACAGTGAGTGAAATCACTGAAATGGTGTGTGCTGCCCCAGTGCAAAGGAAGAAGGGACACTACAGAGCACTGAAGTTAAATCAGGAAGCATTTTCTGTACAGGAAGAGGAGGGAAGCAGTAAATGAGGAATGGAAAATCCTGTTAAAGTCGGCTTAGAAACACCATGCTACTTTCAAGAAAAGCACTGGACAAAAGAGTCAAAACATAAAAATTTATTTAAAAGTAAATATCTGCTATGATCAAGCTAGGTTGGATCTTATCTGAGAACGCAGAGGAAGTGCTACAAAATTTCAGCCAGGGGCAGATTTGCTTTTAGAAGCTGGTTTGACATGGGTTGCTTTTTACAATGGCATCCAAATGCTTACTGCAGACTGAGTGAAAACCCTCTTCAGTGAAAGGGATCTGGTCTAAACCCAAGTTCCACCCATTATCCTCCACAGAGTGAGTCAGAACTTCCCGAATATCCACGATGTTATGCCAACATTTTATTCTGTGATAGAAGAAGTGTCCTCTACCCCGGAGTCCTGTAGTATACAAATCAAAATAATTTGAAATATAATTAGAGATGGAGTTTCTGAAAAAACAAATGTATGTGGAAGAACACAAGTTTGGGAAGCAGGTTCCTGGCGTAACCAGGGAGAAGGTAGATGAGCAGAGATAGTAAGAACTCCTTACAGGATGCAAGTTCCTGACTTACTTGGCTCTACAAAGCTTCTCCTCCCTCCTTCCTGATATCTCCATCATGACTGGGAAATGTATTCCAATGTTATTTCAATATATGACTAGCAAAACTAATTTAATGTTTCACACTTTCCTCACATAAACCTGACAGTAAACTATAATTCCACTCCAAGCAAACAAGCCACAGTACGTTGAGACTCCCTTGAAAAATGCCTGTGCAAAAGAAAATGGAGAATTTTGTGGACGTAGCAAAAGCAGTAACAACTGTCCAGCTCAATATGTTTCCTCTATTCTCCCACAGTTCCAGCAGACACATTCAGTCCTGCTGAAGAGATGTGTGCTTCTTATAAGTCAGGGGGCATTTTAACAAAGCATCCCATACATCCAACACACTGTGATCTTCTGCAGGCGTGGTATCCCAGGATGCCTCTCTTTTTAAGGACTGAAGTGATTTGAGGATTTAAAAATTCATAGATTTTAGCGAGATAGACATAATTTTGAAGCTTAGAAACTTAGAGATTTTAGTGAAATTGCTAGAAGATTTGGATTAGATGAATTAGTATGTGTTAAAGGCATTTGCCAGGCCTGAAATTTAAGGCTCAATATTACAGGCAAAATTTCTAGTTTCCCAGGACAGAATTTTAGTCAAAAGAAGGAGCAAAGGAATGTGAAATATTTGAGCTGGTTGGTTAAAGGCTTAAAGCATAGTGTAAATTTATGACATAAGGGGGATGGGATATATATTCATGAGGTGCTAGGCATATGTATTAGGCAGGTGTAGATACACGGTGGCCAAACTGGGGCGAGGCCTTTTGGCACTCAGGAGTGCTAGGGGACACCTTGCTTGTTAAAGTGTTTTTTCCTGGCTCCTGAGGCCAAAAACACACCTTTCTGCAACTTGCAAACAAACCCGGAACCCAGAACTGATTTTCCTTAAAGCCTTAAAGCAAACTGTTCCAGTACCAGGGTGCCATTTTCCAAATGAGCCTCATGTAAAGCAGATGCAATGCAGAATCCCTACATGGATACAGCTGTGGGGACTGAGCAGCAAGCTCCTGCTCTGTGCAGTTGTGGGAAGGCCAGCAGACTCTGAGATCTTAGGTTTCCCTTTACATGCTCCAAGAAACGTGCCAGAAAAAGTATCTTAGTGGCAGATATATGTTTGGAATTTTCAAAGGCAATACACCCCAACTTCTCTTGAAAATGGAGGCAAATCATGATCTATTTTCCTTAGGAATTGTTACTGTTCAAGTATATGCACATGTGTGTAAATATCTGTATAAAATGCCTCTGTGTGCATGCACGAGGGTGTTTTTGTATATGAAAAACATACATAACTTTCACTTATCATTCTTCATCTTACTTACAGCTTTCTGTCTTACGTCTGCTGAAGAGCCATTGAAATGCGCAGAAAATATTATGAAACTTTTAAAATTTTTCCATTCATCACTATAGGAAATTGAGGAATACTTAAAAAAGAATGTAATTTACAAACATTAGTGTTGCTAATTTCATTATTTGTGTTCAATATTTGTATTCATGTATCAGTTTGAAACAATATTTATTAAATATTAAGCTTAAGAGACATATAGAAAATATTTCTAATGTAGTTGACTGGCTGATCACAGAGCACTACCACAATTTTGTGAAAGCAGAAAGACAGTACTTGAATAGTATCATGGAGATACCTTGTCTGAAAAAACCCCAATAGAATCATAATGTGGTTTGGGTGATGATCTTTAAAGATCATCTAGTTCAAACACCCTGCCATGGTCACAGAGGTCTTCCACTAAATTGTGTTACTCAAAGCCTTAGTGAAGCCTGGCTCACTGTCTCTAATCACTTCCGTGTCTTCTATATATCAATATATTTTCCAGGAGGGTCTGTGCTGTGAACTTACCAGGCACAGAGATGAGACTGCATCATTAGTTGTTCCCAGGGTCCTCGTTACTATCCTTTCTAAAAAATAGGTGTGATATTCACAGGTTCACAGGTTATTCTGAGTTGGAAGAGACCTACAGGATCATCTAGTCCAACTCCCAAGTGAACGCCCACCCAGGGATCACGCCCACAAACGTGGAACCATGGGCAGGAGGCTCCATCCATCCAAGCATCCCACCAACTAGACCATGTCACTGAGCTCCTCATCGAGTCTTCTCTTAAACACCTCCAAGGATGGTGACTCCACCACCTCCCCGGGCAGAGCATTCCACTGAAGGATCACTCTCTCTGTGAAAAAACTCTTCCTAATATCCAGTCCAAACCTCCCCTGGCATAGTTTAATGTCCTCTTGTTCTGGTGTCATTAGCCTGAGAGAAGACATTCATACCTGCCTGACTGCAACCTCCCCGCAGGTAGTTGTAAACAGCAATGAGGTCTCCTCTGAGCCTCCTCTTGTCCAGGCTGAACAACGCTAGTTCCTGTAGCCGGTCCCCACAGGGCTTGTTCTCTAGCCCTTCCACCATCCTTGTCACTCTTCTCTGGACCCTCTCAAGCAGCTCAACATCCTTTTTAAACTGGGGAGCCCAGAACTGCACACAGTACTCAAGATGTGGTCTCCCTTTTTTTCCTGTCCCTGGGAACTCCACCTGACTGACACGACTTTTCAAATACAGTAGAGAGTGGCTTGGCAACTACAGGGTCCTATGGACTTACGTATTTTGAGGTTCCTCAGGTGGTTTCATGCCTGACTTTCTCAGGATATTCTCTTCTCTGATCAGGCACACTTTTCCAAGAAAGAGTGGTCTCAGCCAAAACACTGTATTCTAAGTTTTCCTTAGAAGAATTTTTTCAATCTCAAAGGAAATAGACTTAGGTGTACTGATCGATAGGAAACTCAATATGAGCCAGCAGTGTGCCCAGGTGGCTAAGAAGGCCAATGGCATCCTGGCCTGCATCAGGAANGTTGGACTAGATGATCCTTGTGGGTCCCTTCCAACTCATAATATTCTGTGATTCTGTGATTCTGTGAAATAAATGCATTTTCTGATGCTTTCCTTCCTTACACCCTCTCTGATAAAGACAAACAGAGAGAGTGCAAGGAATTTCCTGGAATTACTTTTATAAATCCACAAAACTCTATTTTTTTTTTAATCAACATATCCCTCAGTATTTCATTGAACAATTTACTTCTTGTAATGCTCTAAATGTCTAATAATTTATGTACAGTGAACTGATTTATACATCACATCCATAACAGTTCATAGAGTTTAACATCTCTGTGCATAGATATTACCGTATTTCATAAACTTTCAATTGCTATTTCAGAGATGCAGTCAGTAAAAAAATATAATTACACATCTATTTATCCACCAACTGGTGTATAGAATCATAGAATCATAAAATTATTTAGTTTGGAGAAGACCCTTAAGATTAACAAGTCCAATCATTAACTCCTGATGTCAAATCTAAACCTTCCCTGGCACAATGTGATATTTTTTCCTCTTGTCCTATGACCTGTTACTTGGGAAAAGGATATATAAATTTATAGGAATTTCTCCTTATTTAAAACTTATGAATTTTACACTTGATCTAAAATTTGCAACAATCATTTTTAAAATGTTTCCCTAGTTTTAGAAGTGCATTTTGTTCCTCATATGCTGAATGCAGTTAACTGTCAGAGTTTCCATACATCAGACAACACACAGTCTAATAACCTGTAGATTTTTTCCATGGCTGTTTTAGACAACTAGACCAGAATTTCTTAGCTGTTCTGAAAAGATGATTTCAGTCTTTCTCAGTAGCACCGAGCAAGTGCTTCTTCTACCACCTGTACCTTAATCTGGGGCTGTGCAACACCCTCTGAAATCACACCACTTCTGCTGAAATAGCTGGGCTTTCAGTAGCCACTCTTAATCAACATTGGCTAAACTTGTCCCAGAGCATATGATCCCAGTGAGCTAAACCTAGGAAAAATGTCATTGATAAGGCATGAGTCAGGGTGCTTCATCCCATTGTACGCAGAACCCAGTGAGATCATCTGACATGTTCCTACATAAATACATCAAAAGCACATGTTGAACAGGTTTGTTTAGATAAATCCATTGCATAATGATAACATTTACAGGAGCTGAAAAAGGCAGTACTGAATGAAAGGTTGGATTGCAGGCAGATTCAAAACATGGCAGTTGGGTTTCCATCCCTACTTCAAGAATTATGTGAGGAATGGTGAGATCTGGAGTATCTGAATGACGCTCAAAATTAGCTTCAAATGAGGCCACTAGCAGAATTCAGGTTGTGGTATTAAGTTTCCAACAGCTTCGGAATTTTGCTGGATATTTTCTGCTGGCCATTACTCCCTGATAACCCAGTATGTGGCTTGATGGATTATTTGAATTATCTTCAAAGACCCTATAATTAGCTTCTTTTCTTTTGTCTCTGTAAATCTTGGCAAGTTATGTCTTGTAAATCAATCCCTTCATCTCCTCCAGCAAAGCAAGAGCTATAGAACATACAAAAATTAGGTGAGAACAAAGCACTTCTTTTTCAACACCTGACAGAGAAAGTGACTACAGATATTAATTTTCTTGAAGTATGCCCAAATGCAGCAGTTGTTCTAAATTCCAGTCATCATAAACTCCAAAATCTATTACTATCACCAGAACTAACCTCTATTTGTGCAACTCTAGAGAAGATTTTTTGCAATGGTCAGTGTGGTTTTTTCCTTATGGCATTATTTTTTCATCTCCCCCTCAAGTTTTTATCTCTTGCATTAGACCCATTGGCCTTGAATGATAGGAAGGACTTTGCCGTGGTCTGTGGCTCATTTCGGATGAGACATCCGTTCATGAGAGTTCCACAGCTTTGGTCCTGGTGCAACAATTTTGCCAAGTTAAAGATGCTTTCAAAACAGCCATCCAGATGCCCTGAAAAGTGCCAATTCTACAAATTTAAGATGCCTATACTCTGCCTGGCTCCTGTGTTTGGCCACTGTTTTTTGCTGGAAAACATTGCTGTTTGAAGAATGTCATGTTTACAAGAGCTACTAAGCCTGAAGTTTTTGCAGGATCGGCTCAGTTTGGTCATGATGAAGCAGTCATGAGCAACAGCATATCCCTCCACATTGTTGGGGACTGCTTCTTTTTCTCCAGTCTTTCCACAGGCCCACTTCTTGGGACAGTGATTCCCTCCTCCTGATGGTATTTTGGAGCTCAGCACATGTAGACTTATTTCTTATTTGGCACCTCCAAGTTTTTTCAGTGTGAACAACCTAAGAAATAATGACATGATACAGCACTCTTCTGGTCCTCAGGGTATTTCCTAGTCATTGTAGCTGACATTTGATTCCCGGCTGGAGGAGATAGTTCATAAAGTCCACAGAGGTTTTAAGTATCAAGAGGGGTCCAGAATGGAACTGTGATCTATTACCACAAGTTTGAAAAGTCCACACGCGCTTCTGAAGACTCACCTAGCTGCCCAAATAGGAATACTATGAGGTGAATGAAGTATGTCAGGACTGAAAGAAAAAGAAAAATAACAAGAAAAGAAAAGAAAAAAGAAATGCCCAGAGTGGCCTGACATTTCAACGTGAAATTACATACTTGCTTTTTCTTCACTGAGCATTCTCTTCTTCAAAGTCAGAGAAAAATATGTACATAATCTGTAAATTGTCAAGGGAAGTATTATATTATGCCAAGAAACTGAAAAAAAACCAAACCAAAACCACTGCATGTGAGCACAGAAGACTCAGAATGCATTTGCTATAAGATACTAAATACTAGATACTTACATGACTTCCTATCTGGAGCAAAATAAGTGTTCAGTGCAGTGGTGGTTAGGTGGTTCAGAAAGCAGCTTTGCTGCATATGGCCAATAAAGAAAAGGGAATAAAACACCAACCTCTCAGCTTAAAACACTGTCTCAGTCCTAGAGCTAAGTCACAATTTTTTTTGTCATTTTATTAACATTAATCTTCAAACCTTTCTCAACCAATTGAAAATAGAAGCATAAGCCAAAAAGAAGTTTTTCTTTATAAAAATCTCCATAAATATGAAATTATAAGTTCTATATTACCCATAATAATGACCATTATTATTATCAAAATCCTCTACGTTTCATCTTCAGAGGAAAGCATAATAAACAGTGTTTAGTTTTGAAGGAAGTATGTCAATGTACTCACAACAACTTTCCCTTCTTTGACGATAACAAACGAAATTCATTCCAAACAAAATGCCGCAAACACAAGCACTGGTAGAAATTCTTAGGGCTCGTCAGTCAGGCACAGGCACAGGTTTATCTATCATACCTTCCAACAGATCATATGCCAGTCTCAAATGATATTTTCACAGCAACGATCTAATGTCAACAACCATCAGAACAACTGGGAAGATGAAAAGATTTTTTAGTGGATTATTTGTGAGTTATTCAACAGCACCTTCAGCATCTTAATGCAATCAAGGTACCCCAATCTTAAATGTACATCTTTCTTGATACGTCAATTGCCTGGCTGGGTAATTTATTCTTTGGCATCTATGCCTTGACTCACAGAGATGCGTAAGCACATGTGTAATCTTGAGCAATTATGTTGTCCCATTGATTACAACAGGTGATTCATAAACCTCCTGAATTATCACCTTAGTCTTACTCTCTTAGTTTGTTTGCTTGTGAATAATCCCATACAGTTTAAATTCCACTACATCCTCCAACAGCTTGCTGTGAGCACTTTATAATTCTAGAATATCTGGTAATGGAAGTATGTGTGTGGGATCACACATTACAGATATAGGTCTCTGAGCAAGAGGGGCGATGTTGTGCAAGAAGTCAGCCATGCTGTTTACCAGGCACTTACTCCAACAGTTTTTTAATTGGTTTAGTACCTTTAAATTTACCCCTTTCCTAATCCAGCCATTCACCTCTAATTGCCATTTTTTGGTGTGGGTTTTTTTTTTGATTGTTTTTGTTTTGTTTGATTCTTTCAAAGTCAGAACCAGAATTCATTGTTATTGTTTGTTTTCTGTCTGAAAATAGAACCATGCTGTTGCCTTTGCAGCGTGAATTTCCCTTTGAAAGTTCCTTTCTAAGTCCATGTGTTTGAGAGATTCTTTTCTACTCTGGAGCGTCTTCCCACAGGCTTTGGCAGAAGAACTAAGCAGAGTCTGCTCATGCATGCAGGTAGGCATTTGGCAGGATCACAATTTAACAGCATAAACTATTTCTGCTAGGATTAGTAGACTGTTCCCACTGGTTTTTGCTGTCAAAGCAAAGTTGCAGCAGCAAGGACCACGAGATGGCACTACTGCATGAGCAATTGAATCAGAAGCCAACACATTGCAGAAATACAGTTAAACCTCCTCGTTCATGAGGAAGGGGACAGCCCAGGGGTCTCGCAGAAAGCCAAACTCGCAAAGAAGTGCAGGTCGTTAATATGCATACAGGTCACGCCCATTGCTCTACACCCTGGCACTCCAGAGTGCTGCGGATCATTTTCTGCCTCTCCCCTCCGAATGTCAACACAGGGGGGCAAGGGAACCGTTTCTGAGCCCCCTCTGACTCAGGAGACCACCCCCTCTGAGAATCTGTTGGCTTTTCCGGGCTGCTGTGGCCATGCTCCCACAGCCCAAATCCTGTGCCGCGGCTCCCTCACCCCGACCCCAATGCATGTGCCCACGGCGTCCCGGCATGGCATCTCGGGCCACCGGGGCTGCTGCGGGGCTGTGGCTGCCAGCCCGCCGGGGCTGTCGCGGGGTGGGGGCTGCTGTGGGGCTGCGGTTGCGGGCCTGCTGGGGCTGCTGCGGGGCTCTAAAGTCCAGGCTTAGCTGGAGAAACTGCACCTCCCCCCTGCATGCCCTCCCCAGGGGGCAGGCCTGTCCCGCCTCACAGGGAGAGCCAGCACCGCCCCTCAGCAAAGCAGAGGAACAGCACATGCGTGCTCTGGGGAACCTAACGGACCCCGGAAGATGGGCTGCGAAAAAATTGCTTCGCAAATGGGCGGGGTCGTAAAGGAGAGATTGCGATACAGTGGGGATTCACTGTAACTCCTCGGAAAACGCGTTTTCTAGGGGCAGCTCCAGAGTACTTTATAATTCAATCTGACCCCAACCTGATTTGCAAGAGCAGTGAGAGAACAAGAATTAAATCTATACCCTCCAGATTATGGAGTGTGCAAATAAATATTGCTGTTTCTTTTAACACGCTGTGTACCAACACAAAGGATGGCGTGATATTTTAGGGCACCACAGAAGGCATATACCTAGGAGATTTGATTTCCCCTTGTCTTCTGTCTTGAGAATGAAAGTGCAAAAGAAAAACACTGCAGAGATACTGAATTTCAAGGCAGAGCAGAAGAGAATGAGTTCTTTGCAAACATTTTTAGAGAAGTATTGACTTCCTTCACAAGTAAATGATCTTTTGTGTCAGCACAGCAGAGTTAATGATAGAGGTGGAAATAATGTGCTAGTATAGCTAAATTGTTCTCAGTTTCCAGAGGCTGAAGTACCTGGTAATCTCTGCATAACAGTCAATTCTGCATAGTAATATGACTGTAAGGCTATCCTAAAAGGTAGAAGGAATGTCTGAGCAATAAATTATGATCTTTAAAGGTCAAAAGAATTGGATCTTTCCTCTGCTCCTTCATTCATGCAGTGACATTAATGCAGAATGCCTTTTGTGAATGCGGTAATCCCAGTGAGTAACAAAACATTAAATCAGTGTAGGAATGTTTTTTCATGCCGAACGTTGTGCCTCCAAACTATGTACTTCCTTCAAGCTGCAGAGAGTCTGAGGGGAAGACTTTTCTTTGGGAAATGCTAGTGGACTGAACCTGTGGGGAGCAGATGTCAGGCCACCCCGTGGTTGCCCTGACACAGCAAGACAGAGCTGTAACTGCCCTCTCATAACCCCTCACATGAGGCCAACCTTCTTGTACCTGTGCAAAGGGATTCACTGTTTGTGCTTCCTGGAACATTTCCTCAGGGCTTCTGTAAGCTTTCTGAGACAACCATATAAAGGTAGCGTGAGTGCTTTCTCTAGTGACCAGCTGCAAGTGCTTGCTTAAGTCAAAATTGGGGACTACAACTTCCAGGTGGCATCCAGGTGAGACAAAACAGCCCTCAGCTTTGTCATTTTGAATTATGGCCACCGTCTGTGTTGATATGGCACCTCAAGCAAACAGGATGACTGCAGACAGCCTTAATTTCTGGTACTCAGTGCCCATCTGTCTGTGAAAATAGAGTGAAAAACAGTATTTTCCTTCAGCTGCAAAGAAACAGATGTGCCATGAAATGCAGGAAAAAATGTGAAAAGGAAATAAGTGAGGAATCATTCAAATGGGCAGGAGTTACTACCCATCCTGAGAGGAAATTTTGCCATTAAATCTTGGAGATTAAAGCAGTATGACCGAGTGTAATATGACCCAACAAATAGAAGACTGATGCACTCAGTGAAGGTGAGTCTCCTTTCGTCAATGAGNAAACAGTATTTTCCTTCAGCTGCAAAGAAACAGATGTGCCATGAAATGCAGGAAAAAATGTGAAAAGGAAATAAGTGAGGAATCATTCAAATGGGCAGGAGTTACTACCCATCCTGAGAGGAAATTTTGCCATTAAATCTTGGAGATTAAAGCAGTATGACCGAGTGTAATATGACCCAACAAATAGAAGACTGATGCACTCAGTGAAGNACCTCTTCTCCTTAAGAGGTTTCAAGGCAACCATTTCATTGACAAGGTTTGCTCTGGAGATATTCCGCCACAAGGGGAACAAGCAGCACTAAAACAGACGGAGGAGACTCCTATCAGATCTATCACTTCACCTGCAACGTGGTAAAAGGCTCATTGAGAGAAATGCATTCCTACACAATAGCTAATATGAACAGATTTATGAATGTGTGTATTTGTTTACAGAAATACATATTCACCTTGTTATTATATTTTGCCCGGAGAAATATGCTGAAGTAACCAAACTCGTGCTGGGAACACAAGCTGTTGAACGACACATAAGTTTACACCCTGTCACATAAATACTTTGTTTACTATAGTTTAAAAAATACCATGAGGGAGGAACCAAGAAAGAGTGAGGACAAGTTTCACCTTTGGAGGTGCCCCTGCACTTGCAGTGGGAATCTCCAGCATTTGAAGATCTGTTTGAGCCCACTGGGATAGTGGGTTTCCATTTTACATTTAATAGTAATTTTCCCTGTGGTTGGTACACAAAGACAGGGGAGGAAGAAGTCCTGACATAACTGCCTTTGTAATCCCCCTGCCACCAAGACTCAGACCACTCTTCACCTGAGGGAATATGAATAACAGACTGATTTAAATCTTACAGAAACAGCCACAGAAGTGTGTTAGGACTATAATCCTCTCAACAATACATGGAAAAAAGGGAGATTCTATAGTCTTCCCTAAATGCCCATTTTCAGTTGGTTGACAAATCCTTTAGCTGGTGCCTTCTCCCTTTT